>JARJLF010001977.1:0-54269 GCA_029378395.1 Mycena leptocephala | reverse complement strand
GGCCGACAGCTGCCGCGGCATAAACCAACCATGTAGACGCCTTATTCAGTGCCAAGGAAAGGCCACCTGAAATTTTGGCTGCAACCGACAATATCTACATATGTTAGAGCGATCTTTGTGTGAAATACTTATCCAGAAGCACGACTTAGAAGTTAGCCTTCCCCTTTTTCTCAAATTTGGCTCCATAGATCCTATTAAGATTGGATGAACATTATATTTCATAACTTTCCTGGGCTATAGAGTCAGTGGATGAAGCTGTATAAGTCAACGGGGTCAGCTTTACGAGTGGCTGTGTGATGGTAAAGTTCAGCATATGTGGCAGTGTCGATGATGTCACGGCATCGTCCCATGTCTCGAAGATCATCAATTCATTGCCCAGCCAGGTAGAAGATCAAAATATATTACAAGCCCTCGATGACTTCAATCAACTTCCCAAAAGTCGACCAGCCTGATGTATAATTCAGCGCCGGCGATCCAATAAGCTCGTAGGCGGCCGACACCAGCTCATCAAACTCCTGCGGAACCCACTCCATCACCTCGGCGCGGGTCTTATTGAGGTGCATAGTTCGCAGTTCTTGCATATGCCCTGCGGGAACTGTTGTCCCACGGTGCAGCATATCATACCTCTCCGGATAATTGAAAACCATCTCCGGCGCGACGGTTGGAAGCGTCTTGAACTTCTGTGAACGACGCGGGGTAGTATTCCAGTAGTCTTGGAGCTCATTGAGGTGACACTGAACGATGCGAGGCCACAGCCATTGGAACAAATTGCTGCCAAGAATGTGAGTGCCTGATGACACATTCAAAAGATGGGCACTGACACATGGTTTGGGTTTCCAGGGGCAAACAAGCCGTCGGCATTCCCTTGGAGGATGGTATGCTTAATGTTGCGTCCAGCGTATGTCTGCCAATGACTCCACAGGGACTCAATTGGAATATTATCCGTGCTTTTCAATGCAACGGTTGACGGCCGATCAAGCTCAGTGAGCTCATCTGCCAGGAGTGTGCGACTGCCAAGGTCAGTTAAATGACATTCACGTCTTCAATAGTGTGAATGCTGACCGAAGTTCTTGCCGAATCACTTTCATGAGCCCAGTCTCTGTGCCGCCATCGAAAGTAAGCTGCACCGGCATTTCTACAATGCGGAGCTGAGTTTTTGAATGTCACACAAGAATGTTACCCACCACCAACGACCTCGATAAAGTCAAGATATACATGACCGATGGTTTCCTCGTTGCGATCATTAGGTACAACGGTTAGATAAAGGACCATTCCAGTGTGATCACGGAATCCGTAGATCGGGATGCCCTGGACCCATTCGCAACGCTTTTGAACCGAGCTTTTCATGGCCATCACAATGGACTTCCTCCATGGGGCCAACGGCTTTCAACTGCCCGCGAACTTTGAAAGGTGTCTTCCCCGGAAAGCGCAGTTCCGCTCCCTCTGGATCGATTGTATGCGCTACGCCGCGCACTGTATCGCTGCAGGTGAGTTAGAAAGGTTTTTGATGGAGGTTTGGAAACTCACCGAGGAATTGGTATACCGGTTTCTCTCGCGATTTGCCGCTGGATTGTCGTCGGACCATGGCGACGACTAGTGTCCTCGTGTATCTTTTGCGCAACTTGGGCTGTGCACAGGGGAGAAGAGGTGGTTTGCGAACACTCGGAACTTCGAATTTGATGTTGAGCTGCTTTAGCTTTGATATCCGTTACGAGTCAGTAAGTTGGCTGTAAAAAAGTATCAGCTAACAAACTAACTGAATGGCATAGCCGTGAAGCCGGATAAGCTCTGCAAGGCGGTCAGGGATGGAGAGGTGCCGGCGTGCAAATTCATGAAGTGATTTCCTGAGCACTTCGTCCGGCGGTTCTGAGTTGAACTGGTGAGTCTGGTTCTCTTTTTCGGCAGCACACGGATTCTTACTTGTACCGTTGTTTACGCCGTTGTTCCCAGCGTTGTTTACCATGCTCAAGTTGCTCTGCGATGAAGGCAAGAGAGAAGGTCGCGTTTGCTTAGCCAAACTAACAGCAGGCACAGATCCATTTAACATGGCTCTGTGCCTCTTTGGTCTGTGCTTTGAGCCAACAGAGATGCTCGCTTTGAGCTGACCAGCATTTTTGCTTTGGGCCAACTAATACTAATATGTTCACCTTAACCTGCTTTGACCCATTGAATATGTTCGCTTTGACCCGCAAGATTATATACTTGCTTTTACCCACCGAATATGTTCGCTTTGACCCGCAAGATTATATAAAGTGAGTCTTCCATCTGCACTTCACCAATTGCCTACCCTCTACTCAGCTTCGACAAATTGTATCCACCTAGGGCTCATATCATGTCCGAAACTCCGCCCGATTCACCGCCCGTTACACAGTGCACCAGCCTCGATGCTGCCACTGCGGGTATGAACTGCAACGGTACATTCCCAAAGAAGAATCACCCCGGACTCTGTGCCGGCTGCATCCTTCTTCAAAAGGCACCTGACGAAAAACTGGCCGAGATGATGGTCTGTTATGCCGTTCATATTTTGTATTTTGTCGTCATCGGCTTACCAACCAAAGGATTATCCGCAATGTGTTGACTGTGGTACCAGGTACCGGTACATGAAGGCGCAACCCGATGGCCGCTTTATTTGTGGGCCATGCACGATCCTCTCCAACATCCCCACCAGTCTCCCGCAAACTCCCAGCAGCATACAGACCGCACTGCAAGAATGGACAAGTTGGCTCTCCTGCGGGTCCAAAATCGTGGTGGCCCTCCCAACGCAAATACCTCTCCAGCTTCGACACCCCGCCGCCCTTTCATTAACGTTGATCTCTTCATTAGTGGTCGGAGTGGAAAGGCCAAGGTTCAGTGTGTAATCGGTAATATGGGTTATCAATTCGAGAGCGACGATCTGATGGAAGGTGGGCACCAATTTTTTACTTGTCCTTCATCAAGCCTAAGATTTCTGTATTCAGAGAAGGTAATTGCGCATTTTCTCCAGGCCGCGGCTCCCGCCTGGGAGGCTAGGCACACCAATAGTTTGCAGCTGTATGTCTCTCTCTTACACTTTGATTTTGACTTATGACATCTCACGCCGGATGTTCGCCTTCGTCTCAACAATAATGTTAATCCTCATTGCGACCAAGATGTCACCGTTCGCAAATTTATCCAAACACACCTGGATGTTCCTGCAGCTCACGTCATTCCCGCATCTCACAAGTCCGCTGCTAAGAAATATGGTGTCTTCCCTGCCGTGATGTATCTTGAACTCCATGTTCAAGCCGACCTCGTCAGTGTTCCTCCGCCCATTCGCTACTGTGTGCTGATTTATTTTATCAGTACGCAAACAGGACCGGCGAGGCCGTCCAGATTGGCACTGCGCTCACCGCCGCAAAGCGTAAACTTGACCTTGATGATGGCACACTTTCTAAGCGCAGCCGCAGTAAGCCCTGCCTTTGTTGCTCTCCTACACTCTTACTTATGTCTTCCAGTTCCAGTTACTGCCCCTATTGCATTTGTTTCGACCTTCCAGCCCCGCGCTGATCATGCAGAGCCCCTGCCCGAACCGAGGTCCGGCTCTCCATGATCACGACCTCATGTGACGTCAATGGGAAAGTGGACCTGGACGAATCGACGCGGCGGTCCTTGCCATCCCCGCCGTTGATCCATGACAAGCAGCTTGCACGCGGCAAGATGAAGGTTGCTTACAAGGCAAGTTTTGTGCTTCTGTTCTTCGTATTGTACCTTGATCTAACATGAATTAGCTTGCGACGCCGGACGAACTCCTTGTTGTAAAACGGTTTTTCCAGGTGTCGGTGGATGCGACGCCTGTGTCACTCGAGGAGAACAAGAGTTTTCTCACGCAGGAGCTACTTCTGGCCGGTGAGGTCAAATTCTTCCTCGCGAAGTTCTATGACTGTGGGAAGATGAATGATGTGGACCTCAATGCATGTATGTTCTAGCCCTCACTGTGACCGATGCTTGGCTTGCCACCGAGTCCATCAGCGAGAAGGTACACCTTGCCCTGCAGCGGGTCTTACGGGTCCAGAAGACATCACACCATCTGTGCGGCCGGAATCACCTGGCTCGTCGAGCCCCTGCGCGCTGGATCCGTCCAAAAATTCTCTGGCACTCTGAATCGCAAGTCCGAGGCACCGACCAGTGCCAGCATTGACGCCTTCATCCACTTTGTCTACTATTACAGCCAGCAGTCATTGGTGTTGTGTGACGTTCAAAGTATGTCCGTTGTCTCGGACCATTTTGCCGAGGCATTACACTGACTTGGCCGTCAGCCATAACCTGTACTATTTCAGGAAACGGGGGCTCGACCACTCGCTCTAATCAGTTCTGCCCTCCTCAACAAAGCTTGAAAAGTGAACAATATTCTGATCCTTGTAAGAATAGATTGCAGATGGGCCGATAGATCACAAGAACATATTGCTGCAATCCTACTGCAGCCACCACTCGAAATTCTGTCAGTGAAGAAAGAAAAACTGTTCATTAAACTACAACGACCATAGTACCACCAGAATTCGAGGCCCCTGCCTCCGGAATCTCTGGTTACAGACCATCGTACATGGCATTTTACTCAATAGTTTGAATTGAATCCATTTATTTGTTATGGCCACGATATCGATTTAACTCTTCCCAAGCATACCTCTTGTGTTGAGATTAGTGAAAAAAATTGGGGACTGTATAAAAGTTCCTCAGGTGAATCGTTTGTTCCCGGAAGATAATTTAAACAATGAGGGATCATTAGTTCTAGTGTGACTTAAGAAATTTCGGTTGCGGTTTTTTTAAATCTCAATGATGTATTGTACGGAAAACACCTTATCTCAATGCTCAGGGTGCAGTTTCTCAAAAGTTATAGGCGGCGCACCGATGCCGCGTCAATGACGCAGCCACCGCCGCGTCAGTGCGCGTCGGTCCGTGTCACTCCGCGTCATTTTTGCCGTACCCAGCCGTGTGTATACCAAGCTAGTCGAGGGTCGAGGGTCGATTCGTCGGCGACAATGGCAAGAAAAAGTCGGCCACTTGATCCGATCTACACAGCCATTGTACTCTCATCTTTCCCGCCGCAACAACGAGCGCATCGTGCAAATTCACCTCCGAGTCTGGATACAACTGGCTAGCTGCATGCACTGTGACGCTCACGCAGAGTCTCTGCGCCGAAATCTAAAAAGTCTACGCAGTCGTCTTGTCGTGGTTTGGCCGTGGTGTCTCTCTGTTTATAAAATTATGCCTGTCCGAAGCCATTTCGAGCTCCGCTTATCTCCTCTGATACCGTATCACTGCGGCAACAGGGCGCTCGGTTTCGGAGTACTCTTTCCTGCTGGTGCATCGGCAAGCAACCTTTCGGCATCGGCGGCATTTAACGTCACCTTTCTAACAACCTCCGTCCTGGCGCTAACATCGACAGATGAAGGCTGCCGTGGCGAAAAGGAACGTGAAAACAGTGCACAATAAAGAACGGAATCCCGAAAACAGAGAGGTAGACTGAAAGGGAATCAGACGTCAACTGAACTCAGTTCAATTCAACGAAGTGCGAGATAATTTTGGATGTTATCGTGCTAAAAAATAAGGGAATGGGAGGCCGCGAAGCGGCCGACCAGTCCCTTGATCTTTTTTTAAAAACCTTCACCAAATTGCCGACTACTCCTGCACTTGGGCCTTTGTGCGCGTCATGACCGAGCATAATCAAATTTCCTTGCATACTCTTCCTATCGTCTCGGAAATGTGTGTATACCTTCTATCGACTTGTGATGCCCGTTGTATTCTCCACGACCCTGAGACTAGGATATTCGGGCGGCAGTTACTTCGTCCAACGCGGATATCTCACCGCGACGCACCATCGGGTCTGCCCTGTTTTATGAACTGCATTTTCACATCAGATAAATTATTCCAACTCGGCCTCGAACCTTTCTCACTCGCTCAAAGATTTGAGGATCCCCTGGTACTTCCCCAACATTGCCCTAGATTTCTCAGTCAATTGCTTCCCTTTGCCATATAGCTCACAGTGAGGTACTGGCTCATTATTTTCGTCTGCGGGACGATTCAATTTGTATTTATTTAGTCCTCCAGCTCTCACGGACACCACGGTATTATCTTTCTGCAAGAGTCTAACTAGTGCTGGGAGGGTCCGGTTCAGGAATGGGTTCGCCTGAACCGAGCCGAACTGAACGTAGCGTTCAGGTTCGGCGTTCAGGCGATCAGAGTCGCCTTCGAAAGCCGAACCTAAAACTTGAATAACCGACTGATTTCTCGACGATTTTCAGTGATGTCTGACCGGGATTTGGCCCAGATGTGTCGGAAGGAAGTGTGACTTACCTTCACAATCGTATCTAAGCGCTGATTGAGAGAATTTAGAACAAATCTTGATCCTGTGTCCGCGTCCACCTGTCAAAGAAACTTGGTAAGCATTCTGTGCTTGCTCTTCACTCGTGAAGACTCAAGCATCAGCCTTTTGACATAAATCTTGTGACCTTTTTGATCTTGTGAGCTTGTCGACAAGCTCGCAAGGTCAATCACGGTGAAAAACCTCTGTCAAATGAAGAGTTGCGCAACCTTAGGGCTCCCTAGTACCATGGCAAGAGTCGACAGTCCTACCCCAACACACCCGACCGCCCAGAGGCGGCTAAACATTCAGAATAATAAGATTTTTCACACGTCAGAATTGACCTTGTGAGAATTTCGTCTCAGCTTGTGATCTTGCGACCTTGTGGGAGTTTCGCAGGACCTTGTGATCTTTTTTGACCTTGTACAAGGTCACAAGATGTTTGTCAAAAGTCTGATGAATCTTCAGCGAGTCATTGAAGATGACTCGCTAGGGTCGTGGAGAATACAACGGGCATCACAAGTGAATTGACAGTATACACACATTTTCGAGACGACAACGGGAAGCCGATAACTCTCTTGAACTGAAAACCGGCCATTCCAAGTGAAATGCCACGCGCAGGCAGCCACGAGGAACAAGACAAACAGCCCCAGTAGAATTTGGTATGCCTATGAAAGGCAGGCCAAATAGAACGCAGCAAGAGTGCGCAAGGCAAGTTAATTACCCCTAGTCCTAGTCACGACGCGCATAAAGGCCTAAGTACAGAACCACGACGAGGCGGCCGCAGAAACTTTCAAGATTTGGGCAGGAGTGTCACAGAGGATTCGACAGCGATTTAATTTTCCTGGTTACGTGCAGGACAAGGGTGATGATAAGAATGAAAGCTTTTAAATTCGGAAGATCCTGGAGGATAAGTTTGCGTATGCGGAAGTGAGTGTGTCGCTTCCTGTTTTTCCTTCATGTATGTGGCCTCTGGGTGTATGATACTCGTAGCCCACTTCAGTTCAGCGATGCAGCCCGAAGCGCGCGTAATTCTGTGGTACTCCTTGCCTCCGTGCTCTCCTCGAGGCGGCGGAAGCGCCATCAAATAAAGTCCAAGTGAGTACCAATACGAATTCAAATCCAGTACAACTCCACATAGCATTGACATAAGTTATTCATGAGAGTGTCCGCGACAGGCGGAAGCGGGCTGAGGATCTCCTGGATCTAATTGGAAGTCGCTCATCAAGGGGACAAGTCTGAGGCTGCGAAGCGGGGGCGTTGGTGAGTCATAAATACAATGTACAGCCACCAGTCTACCCACAGACTTCTGTCGACCCCCGTCACCCTTCGGTCTGTGCCCGTCAACTTTGCACCGAATTATAAGACCCTTTTGCCGGGGCACGCAATTCCATACGAACCTGCGTTGTGCCTCTCAGAATGGTAGGTATCTCATCATTATCTATCTGTTAATTACAACAATCTGGGAAAAATAAGCCAATTGTTCGCCGACAAGACAAGACAACCTCATGGGCAGTCACGGTCTATGACCTATAGTTAAAAACCATAGCACTATTTTTCACTGGTCACTTTCCTCGGGATGAATGGCTCGAATCTTCTGAAAAACTTCATTCCACTGTACTCCGGTGCTGAAAGATTCTTTGTCACACTTGCAAAACTACGTATCTCTGTTCATTTGAACTTAGACTGGAACCGTGGGTTAATTTATTACCCCTCTTGCAGACTGATAGGCGGCCGAGAATACAACCCGATCGCCAAGCAAATGAAGAAGTCGGCTGGTGCATGCGCACTGGCAGCGATGGGGAATCATGATATCAGTGAACATAACATCGGGGAAAAAGCAAGCCAGTGAAGTAAATAGATTGGGATACCTCAGAGAGAGTAAAAATACGTGTTTTACGCATACTTGATTTTGGTGAACGGCCCCCGCCCGTTTGATGGCATCAGACAAAATGGCTTGTGATACCAATTAGCATGTTCAACTTCACTCAATGTGGCATCAATTCATTGATATATCGCTCCAATATGCTAGGATCAAGTAAATTACATATGCCTACAAAGGTATTGACCTCATTATAATATGAACTACTCGACTTTCCCTGCAAGCCGTGCCCCGCCCGTTTTGATGGCATCACGCAGAATGGCTTGCGCAAGTCACTTTGTTCCCGAAGCGAAAGAATGATTTCTTGCCTATCCCAGGCCTGAGAAGGCTCCATATTATTCAAATGTGTTCATTGTAGCAGAGTACAGCAAATAATTGAGTAATTATGTGGGTTCAATTGGTAACAGTGAAGACTATAGTTCAACCAGTCAAGTAATGATCGCTGCAAACCAAGAATAGACATCCAGACGATTGATTTCACCTCTTCTACAGTATGTGGAGGCTTTCTGTGAAGAATTCCCTCAATTTCCCCTTGAGATATTGAAACACTTGCGTGTTACAAAAGTTGAGTGAGTTGAACTCTGTTTTTGTTAATATCTTTAGTGGTGAACACTTCTCCCAAAATTTTTACTACACATGAACATTTTGAGTCACGGTCTGTTAGTTAAGCATCGCAAGCCAGCGGGCTTGCATCTGAGGTATGAGTTGTCCTCATCACTTATCTTGGTGATGACAAGTATTCCTCAAGTATTAAAGTTCTGCAACAAATGATGTCCCAGGTATTTGCGGGGACGTATGCTACTGTATCTACCACATAGGATCTAACACTCGGGTCCTATATAATGTGCAGTAAGCGCAAGCCACTTTGCTGACGCCAAGCTGCGGAATGGCTTGCCGAGCCAACAGGCTTACAAAGCCGAAATGCCGGGCGTGGGCGGGTGATGCCACCAAAATCCACGCCCACGCAGGAAAAAAACCGATCCGCGCTGGCGCAAGCCACTTTTGCAAGCCAAAAATCTCACTCTCACGGTCAGAGTCCCGCACTAATAATTTGTGCGTGACGGTATTTCCTCTTGGACAACTTCCCGGCTATACTGAAAATTCATCAGCGAATCGGAATGCTTTGCGGACTGAGTTCCGTCGTTCCAAACACTCCAAAAAAAAAGACAATCAACTGTACTTCAGGCCGGCGAGTTGAACCTGACCGGCAGTTATCGATATCTGCTCAACAGCAATGACAACAGGAACTCTCGATGCACCGTGACCTCCGACGTTTTTAGATCTTCTCCGCGTGACCTTCTTCTCCGCTCTTCCGCCACTCATGTCGACATCCCCCACACCCCTCCAGGACGCTCCAGCACCCTTCTCTGGGGCCACTGACCCAGATCACAATAACCATCTTGCCGATTTCATCCTCAGATCCAGCGATGGCGTCGATTTCTACGTCCACAAGGACATCCTCAAATTTGTGTCCGACTGCTTCGATGGCATGCTGGCGATCCCCAGGGCGATGGCAGTCCGACAGACCTGCGGCGGGATGATAAGCCCGTGCTTGTAATGCCAGAATCGAATGCGTACTCTATCGACTTCTTTGTCTCGCCTACCCGGCGCACGCAGTGTCCCATTACACGCTCCAAAACGCCGACCTCGACGGTATTGTCGACGTCTACGAGGCCGCGCATAAATACCAGTTTACGCGCGTGCAGGATCTACTCAACCAAATGTTGAGTAAGGCAGATCTTGTTGACGCGCAGCCTCACCGCGTGTTCGCAATCGCTACACTCTGCGATCTTCCCGGTCTCGTCCGTCAAGCTGCTATCTCAGTCTTGACCTCTGATGTCGGTTGCAAGCCTCCAGCTTTCCCCGAAATGGAGCTTCTCACCTGGGCGAGTGCTCACAAACTTTCGGAATTTCACGAGAAGTGTGGCTTACATGCCGAGGAGCTCCTCACCTCCAACAAACGCATTTTATTGGCGAATGGCTTTGACCTGGATGGCATAACCTTCAAAGCCCACGTGTCGGACGATGAAACTAACAAGCCGTTCGTGTGGTGGAAGATGGAGGGCCACAGCGAACAATGCGGCCGTGACTGCGGCAAACGGTTCACGTTTCGAGGGGAGAGTCTGCGCGAGAACCCTGTACAGTGGTTCCAAAATCAAATCAACCGCGTCGCATCCAACATACGCTTGCGCCCATCAGCCGAAACAGTGCAGCTTGAGGGTTGGCTTACGGTGGAGAATCCCGACCGTGACGATATGAAGAGATGTCCGGTGTGTTCAGCAGCATGGATGGTAGATCTCATGAGGTTTTGGCGCCAGATGGGAGCAGATATCAAGAGGTTGAATGTTGCGTGTGGTGAGTCGGCTACTAACATCACGCGATTCGAGTTCCTCATGCACGCGTCACTTCAGCTGTAAAAAGTTTCTGATATGGCCTCTATTCTTGGTATCCTGTTGCGATATCGTGCAGAACTTCCTGCTGGGATGTACTAATCACTGTAAAGTCTGTCTAGGAGATTTAAATTCTCTTGTAAAAAATATACGGAGTTGGACATACCTCACGCTCGAATCGAGGGAGTGGACCACAATTACACAATCTGCGATGATTCCTTAGGCGTCACAAGGGACTGGTCGGCCGCTTCCATCCTCTTTTGTGAAAGTTATTCACTCTCCGAGGGTATCACACTAGTCAAATCTATGGTCCACTTGGTTGATTTGGATTGCATTGAATTGGCTTGGCTATTCACTGCACAGGGTCTAGCGTATTTCTGTGTCCATCAAATTTAATTTCAGTCCTGTCGAAGGTGTTCCAAATCCAGAGGAAATCGCTAATGAGTTGAAAATTTTATACAGCAAAAATACTGGAGTTTATCTGTCTAGTTACTGGCTTCGTTGAATTGAGCTGAGTCGATTAGAGAACAGAGTGAAAACCTGGATGCGAAAAAAAGAAAAGTCCCCGCGCATTTACCACTGACCTTATGGACCATTTTGCTTGAAACTTCAATAATACAATAACGGTATGCCCAAGTCTATGCTTCATTATTTTCAGAATTTTTGGGCGGGTGGTTGTGGAGCGTGAGCTCAATTACTTTCAGATATGAATTGGTGATCGGCAATGCACCGCCAATTTCAAACTCCGACATCGCTGGTGCGATGGTCAGGCTCGTAGCTCTTTATCGACCACTTTTGGCAAATCATGGTGCGGAGAGATATGTTTGGGGGACTACTAACACATCCTTCGGGCCAGAATCTTTATAAATGGAAGCTGAACCATAAAATTCGATCAGTTTTGACCTAAGAATACCGATTTCTGGGGGAGTTAAAGCCTAGTGCTCAGGGCTGATTGGACGCAAAAATTTCTATGAGGAACAGTGGACGGCAATTACACCAACAATCATATTAACCAACTTGGGCGGCGCAAAATCAGCTCTAAACGAAGTCAAGTCAATCCATATGGAGGGGCCCCTTGTTCCGGACCATCACCATGGTCGAATTTCCCATGCCACTGGAAAGGGTGTGCACACCTGCCAGACGACGATGGCGACGCCTGCTGGTCACCTGAGTCTAGCAGGGGTGCACAGACACCGCTCACTCCCACGATGTTGATTCAATGTCGGACGCACTGTCGTCCTCATTTTCGGAAGAAAATCCTGGAGCATCGCGAGACCACTTGTCATTGGTACAAAGCAAACACTGTAGGTACACAATGGTGACCATGACCAACTGCATCTGCAACATCCGAGACCTTGTAGAGGCGCTGGCCCGACCTCGGGACTTTGAGCCACTCCGAGCCCCTACACGGATTCCAGTGATGTCATAGCCTGGCTTCCTTCTACCGAGATCCAGGCGAGGATCCAGACTCTGATCTCACAACATTCCCATGTGGTAATCACCACATATCCCCGCCTTACTAAGCAATCCACAGGCCCAACACAGCCTCTGTGGATTGCTTAGTAAGGCACCTGCTCATGTGTCATGTGTAGTATTCATAGCTACACTATCCTTGAGGATGAGCACGACGATGGCTCTTTGAGCCTCTCTGCCCCACCACCATCGTGCCCCTGTGCCTGCTTTGTGCCACCAGCCCAGACGGTTGTGGAAACGAAAACCGCCTCGTGGTGACGACCGCTCACACGGAATGCCAAACCACACACAGCACGTTTCCATCCTGTCTCTTCTTTTTTCTCACCCAACTGCTCTTCCTTCTACCTCGTTTTGTCGTCAACGGTGTCGACCACCTCATATTCTAGGACGACACGTTCTGCATAAAGAGACACCTCCCCAGTGCAGGTCACTGGGCATATCATCTTTGTCTGAGTCTCGCCCTCTTGCATGGCCGAGAAGGTACGACTCTTGTTTTAAACGCACAAAGAGGACCCTTGTTGATTCATCTCCACCCCAAATCAGCAACCTAAGGCCTCATTCTCCTGTAGATAAAGCCACCAGCCGGTGTCGTCCGAGCCAGAAGCATCATACGTTGTGGGTTTTTGGAGAACCAATCTGCACGTGCTCTTTGTTCTCACAATGTTAAATACCATCGAGGAGGTACGTCTTCTCTCCACCCTGAACGACCAGAACTCAATTCTACCCAACTCAGCTCACGCTTTCTGAATCCCCAACCCATATTCCAAATGGCAATCACTCGTGGTACCAGCGCATGCACTGCGTCCCCCACTCCCTCTGAAAATAGCAACATGTATTACGAGGATTTCAACAATCGCTACGCCAGCCTCTCGCCTGTCCCCAGCCAGACCGCCGACGTGTTTGGATGGGACAGTGACGCGACCTCGGCGCCCAGGGACCACCATGACGACACCCCCACCCCCCAGCCGGCTCGCGCGCCCTCCCCTGCCTCCGTGGTGGAGATCTTGAGGGATGAGTTCCCCCCCTCTCCCAGCTCCCACCCCCGCTACTGTGACCAAGGCCCGCACCAAGGCCAGCAAGGCTAGCAAAGGGAAAGGGAAGGCGAAAGCAGGTACACCAACCAACCTTCACTCCCCATTCCTTCCACATCTAAAATGTCTTATCTCGTAGCCACTGCGGCCGCTGCTGACAACACCAGCGACAACGACAACAATGATCCATTCCTCGCGGTGGACATCCCGCGTGCTACGGCCACATCCCTAGGCCTCGCGTTGTCGCTCGACCAAGCAACCAACGATGCCTTGTCTTCTCGCCGCCCAGCTGCAGCTCCAGGATCCCCAGCCAAACGCCTTCACTCCAACACTGCTGGTGAGGCCACCCCCGCTCCCTCCACTGCCACCATCGCCACGCCTGCCTCTGCACCCGTCACTGTACCTGCCTTCGCGCCCGTTACCGCGCCCACCGTCGCGCCCACTCTTACGCCCATCGTTGCACCCACCCCTGTGCCCGGCATCGCACCCAACACCACTGACCCTGTCGCCACAGCAGGGACTGCCCCTGTGGCGGCTGTGGGTGCACCCATCGCTGATGTGTTCGACCCCGGCGCCGCTGGAGCCGCGCCTGCTGCCGACGCGCTCGAGTTGCTCCCCATGTGGCTGACAGCGGATGGGCTCCCCCCTCACGGCTCGTACACCCCCACCCCTGCAGGAGGCCCCCCCGACATTGTATACTCACCTGAGCAGCTGCTCCACAGCGTCCCCACTGACCTCCTCAAGATGTACGAGGAGGTTGCCCACCCCAAGTTCTTCTTGGTGGTGAGTGGCGGCAACAGCGCCATCATGCGGACCCACGGCCTTATTCAAGAGGCAATTGGAAATTACATCAACATTGACCCTACCGACTTCACACTCAGGACCCCACCACCGCTGCCAATGGTACGAGCCCAGCGCTGTGGCTCGCAGCCGACATCCCTGGCCACCTCGCACAGACCATCATTGACGCCTGCATCATCTCCTCCACACCCATCACCCTGTATACCCTCCCTTACGAAATGCCCGTCAATGGCTTCGTGGGCGTCTTCTCTGGCTTCATGCTACTGAACACCACCGCTGGAGCAAATATCGCGCGGGATCTCCTCCGCACCACCATCCAGGGAAACAACAAGATCGCCCAATATGTCCAGACCCATCACGACGCCTTCGGACCTCACGTTGCCGTGGGACAGGCGTGGGATATCTTCCTCACATCTGTCTCCGTGCAGGGCATCGTCCTCATTGTCAATGACACCAACACATCGCCTGGTGCCTCCACGTCAACCCACCAACCAACGATCACGAGGCTGGGGCCTGCTGCGCCGCCTTTTCAGCAAGATCCAAGTTATGACGGCACTGCACAGGACGGCGCGACTCCAGCGCACCTTTAGATGCAAGATCTGCCCCTCTGTTAAACACCCCACCCTGCTTTGCCCTCTCCACCGTCTCCCCAGCTGGCTCGGTCTGACCCCCGCGACCATCGCCGTGCTCAAGGACACAAGCCGTGCCATCACTGTCAAAGCCAAGAACATATGCGCCTCAGCTCTCTCCCCAACGCCGGCGGCTCCAACCTGCACCCCGGAACGGACGCGGCCAGGGCCCTTCCAACGCTAGGCCCCATGGCGACAGAAAGAGAAGAGGAGGAGGATTCAAAGGGGAAGGGAAGCGCAATGAGCGCGATGAATTTTTCTGATCCCCCTGCGTACAATACACATTAGAATGTCTCCTAAGCCTCCGAACCCTTACTTGTTCTGATATTACGATGTCCTTTCATATACAATCCATGCATTAAACTCCCTGTCGTGACTGACTTGAGTAAAACCCAAATAAGATCTCTGGCCTCTAGAACGGAGGCCAGGTGATCACGAGCACCGTGCGCGCTCGTGGCCACACCATTATGGCGCGACCACACAACCGTTCTACCTCTAAAAACTTCCAACTATGATTACACAACTAATGAAACAGATATTTGCACCACAGACCCTCCTGGAACGCGGGAGGGTTTCAAGGACCCGGTGCATCCTCCTCGTCAGTGCCCGCGGCTGCGAGACACAACTATGAAACCAGCGGGAGCCGGGGCGACCGGGGGCCTAGCCCCAGCTATTCTCCACAAGACTCCCCCGCGGCAGCCCCAACGTTGCTTTGGCTGCAACGGCAATTGGCGACGAGCGACGAACCTCAAGTACACGTGCGCGTACACGCCATGCAGGTGGCAGCTATGCTACGGACAACCCGAGCATGCCTCCTAGGGTGCGGATCTGCCATCACGAGAAACTAACCGCACAAGGGGGAACTCAAGAGCGTGGGGAATCGAGCAACCGCATCTGGCCCAGCGCTCCACAAGTGGGAGCGAACATCCAAGCACCAGATGGGACCATGGGGTCCAGGCAACAGTGTGCACCAAGGGGATATCCCCAGGACGAGGACCACGCCCCCGCTTTTTTCAGCCGGAAACGGGACAGACAACAGGTGGGCAATCCACACATAAGCTGCAACACAAGGGCGATGTTAAATCTAACTGCCATTAATATCAACAGTATAAAAGCTACCTCACTCTCGCAGGAAAGCCACAAGTGGCATGGCGTACACCGCATGATGCGTGAAAAAAAGATAGGTGTCCTGATTGTCTCCGAGACACATATGTCCGCCACCCAAGCCCTGGAGATAGAAGAAAGTTTCATGAACAAGCGTCTAAAGCTTTACAATTATGAATACCCAGATAATCCGGCCGCGAAAGGAATAGCGATTGTCTTGAACTGGGAGATTACTAACATTGAGGACGTGAAAATACACTACCTCATACCTGGTAAGGCTATCCTCGCGGTTATCCCATGGCACGGTAAGAGGACAATGACAGTCCTAGGGATTTACGCCCCTACGGAGTCTGACGAAGAGAAAATTAACTTTTGAAATAAAATGCTGCGTACCTACGCTTTACATGCCTAATGGAGGTCAAAGATGGCTGGAGGACAGTAAACCCCGACATGAAGGCTTACACCCATACGAGTACATGCGGAACTCTGTCATATATTGACAGAATCTTGGTATCACCCGACCTTTGAAGAATTGCACACATTGGGAGATTGACGACTCAGTCGGGGGCATCACTGACCACAGGATGGTGTCTGTGACAATCTCTGCACCAGGTGCTCCTTACATTGGTAAAGGCGATGGGCAATGCCCCATTCCTCCTGTATGACAAGGAGTTCATCAGCCATGCGATGGAGAGGCCGTAAGGTTGGAGGAATCAATACCCGATGCGCGCACGGATGTATCCAATGCGCAAACCCGCTTTAAAAGTTTCAAAGATACGGTTCTAGAATTTGCGCAGAAAAGAGCAAAGACTGCAGTGGGAGCTTCTGAGAAGAAACACAAAGTGCTGGTCAGCGAGCGCGAGACGTTGCTGGAGAACAAAAGGCTGAACCCCCTGCCCCCGAGGCAGAACACAACCCTGAAACTACCGACACCGCTGCCGACCAGCGAACCCAAGGGGGAGGCGACCGCCAGTAGTCGGTAGAACGCAGGAAGAAGTGGCGGAGCTGGTTGCTACGATTGAAAAAGAATAGACGACATCGTTGACCGCCAACAAGGGCAGAAGCGCCTTGAGACTAAGGTTCGAGGCTACACCGAGCTAAATCACATCACTAAATACGCTGTGAACCTCAGTAAGGATGGAAAGCCAAGAGACACTTTGACCTACCTACGTAGGACTGACATTACACCCCAGAGAGGTAGTAAGAGATCATCCGAGATGGCCGAGATAGCCCGAGACTATCACTACGACCTCCAAGCTGATGGAATGAATGTTGCACAGGAATTACGCGACGAGGCCCGTAAGATGGCCCTGGACTCGCTACCTCAACCAGTGAGGAAGCAGATATGAAATCCCTGTCTGAAAAACTCACAGAGGATGATGTCCGGACAGCTCTCAGGGAGGCAGCGTCCGGGAAAGCCGCAGGAATAAATGGCATTCCAACCGAATTCTGGGGACGACTGGAATCTATCAATAAAGCGAATGTGTGAGAAAGACAGTGTCCCAGGAAGAAGACTATGATATTATCAAAGTCCTCACCTGGGTGTTTAACGACATTGAGCAGCACGGGATGGTCGATGAGACCGACTTCTCATTAGGTGGATGTGCCTCTCTTCAAGAAGAAAGACAAGACGATATTGCAATTACCGGCCATAACTGTCCTCAACTCGGACTACAAGATATTCACTAAAGCATTAACAAACAAACTGGGTCGCGTTGCGCTTACCTCATACATAAAGACCAGTCGGGATTCTGAAAGGTCGCAAAATCACTGACGCCATCTACCTCGCCATGGAGGTAGTCGACTACACAGAAGAAGACCTGCAAATGGGGTCATCGTGGCGCTGACCAGGAGAAGGTGTACGACAAGACAATACACTCATACTTTGGGACACGCCCCGAGCGCACGGCCTCCAGACCTCTTTGTTAACACTGTGAAATCACTCTATAAATTCGCTGATACGCAAGTTATCGTAACGGTGAGGTTAGCTCATCTTCCAGGTGACGAGAGGTGTCTGACAAGGAGACCCTCTGTCATGCCTCCTATTTAACCTGGCAATTGAACCGTTAGCATCCATGCTGCGAAACTCCAGCCTAAAGGGATACTCCATACCGGGCATCGCAGAAAGGCGATAGTCCAACTCTTCGCAGATGACACTACCGCCTACCTGAGTGAATTTGACAGCTTTGAGGACCTGAAGAAAATACTGGACCAGTGGTGCCTCGCATCCGGGGCACGCTTCAACGTCACGAAGACTGAAAACATACCATTTGGAACTCCTGCTTTCCGAACGCGCCTCCTCGGAACAAGATGTCTCCACCCCGACGATGGCCAAATACCGCCCGATGTTCACATTGCAGGCGAGGGCAAAGCAGTCCGTATGTTGGGTAGTTTCATAGGTAATGGAGTCGACGCCTTTGGGGTCTGGACCCCAGTACTGGAAAAAAAGATGGGCGAACTTAAACCCTACCTTAATGATGAGAAAGAATGTCGACCAAATAGTGGCGGGATCCCGCTCACAATACCTGGCCCAGGTAAACGGTATGCCGCCGCGGTAACAGTTGCTGAATATCGCGAGACGACGGCGTGCGAAGCCAGGACGCGCGAAGACGAAACGCAGCTCTACTGCGCCTCGGCCGCCTGCACCACCAACCCCACCATCGCCTCACTAAAGCTTTTAATATTCTCCGGGCCTGCGGTCGCACTCGGGGTGAGTGTGGCGCCCAAACTTACGTACGTCACGCTTGCGCTCTGCGAGGTGGAGTGCGAGGTGGAGTGCGAGGTGGTGGTCGAACTGTGGCTCGTCGTCGTCGATGATTTTTTCGGCGGGGGCGGGGACGGAGGAGTGGCGGAGGCGGAGGAGGTGGGGGTGGGGAGGTGCGCTGTCGCCGTCGGTGTAGGACCACGAGATCGTGAACTCGCCGTCGCCGAGGTCGTTCTTGAAGTACTAGAAGAGGCCTTTGGTCATGTCGAGCGCGCCCCATGCTGTACAAGTCGGGCACTGATCGAGGTGTGGTGATGAGAATTGAGGGGAGGGGGACAGTGAGGAGAATGAGGTGCACCGAATTGACACACGTCGCGACTGCGGTCTTGCCGTTGGCGTTTATGCGCCTCTGTTTTCCACAGCACGCCGTTCCTGGCCATCGATAACATGAACTTGCGTATCCTGTGGTGTCGAAAACCTGCCTGCAAGTTCATGCGGCCATACCGCATTTATTCCAGGCATAGATTTTCGAGCCCAGACTTCTATTTTTGCGCCTGTGACACATTATTCCCGGCATGGGAGGCCTTTGCCCAAAGCGTCTTCTGCTTTATGCGCCCTTGATGCATTATTCCTTCCGGGCAGCGACAACACGAATTTGCGCATCTGCGCTATGGAAAGCCAGATAGCGAATATATGCATCCGTGACGCATTCCTTCTTGACACGGATCTCTACCCTATCGAGAAGCCAGACTTCTGTGTTATCGACGGAACCCCTTCGAAATCTCCTTCATCCTCAGTCAATCGCGTGTTCCTGCAGAACACATTCTGATTCAAATACTTACCGAGCATTTTGACGTTTTGGATTCAATGTTTAAACACCAAGGTCCCCCTCGAAGCTTTCAAAGGCTGGAGCCCTTGCGTTTCTTTCGCATTTATCAAAATTTATGGCAGCATTGACAATGTTGATTCCCGATCCCAAGGGGCATGACCATGCATCCCAAAACAACAGGACTTGGTGCCTGGCATTCGAGTTTCCTCTGCTTGACAATTCGGGTTGGTGTCAGGATTTCTCATGTCCATACTCGAAGGGCCCGCGATCTGTTCATCTTGACTAAGACTATGACTGCTCCACCGAGTTCTATTCGACATTCGCAAACATAATTACTCATAACCAGTGTTGTGACCTGTGACTGAACCTACGGTTTAGTACAGTATTGATGAGCAAATACACTGGCAAGAAGCCGACGTTTTCAGACGCTGAAACTTAACCGGTTTAACTCAAGTGACTCAGATCAAATTTGGATCGCTGTATCGCAATCCGATGATCATTGCCGAACATGCAGTACCCCAATATCGTCTACCTTCCGGTCAAGAAAATAACTATACAATTATACACCCGCTCGAAGACGCGGTCCGCTGATTCGAGGCCTCTCTGAAGAACTATCGGTTAGAGTCCTGACCTTAGCGCCTATTGAACTGAAGTTGGGACAACTTACCGGCTCAATCGGAACGGATACGTTCTTAGATATCTCTATGAATCTAATGATTTTGGAGATCAAGACGGACGGGCTTACCCCTATATCCAGCGGGGCGCGCACTGAAAGGTCTAGTTCCGAGAATTTGTCAAGACCAGTTCGACTCTTGAAAGATTCCATATGTTCCTGCTCGGGCTGTAAATGGGTCACCATATTCAACAGAGACACAGGGGTTCCAACCTCCGGTACTGGTGCACTAGAAACAGCCCAGACGAGAGCAGAGGCGACATATATGACGGAAACCGCGCGCATTGAGGAGAACAGCATGAGATGTATGAATGAATGCAAAGTAAGTAACAAGCACTGCTTGTGAAGAGAAAAAGAAGGGAGTGTTGGGGATAGAGAGCGGATCTGCGTTGCGCCCCTCCCTTTATCCTCACCTTAAATTATCTCAATCCCTAGATGATATAGAACTGTCGCCCTGGCTGCCGGGCATGATGGTTGCTTCAAATCTCGATTGGCTAGTCCCGGTATACCGAATTACGACCATGGAGAGACGGGCATTCGAGCCCCAGGGACTTTATGGGTTTTCTTTTTCTTTTGGTTCGCCTGAACGGTGAATAAATAATAATATGGTTTCTCCTGTGCGCCTGATATTTCTTCAGAGTTCGGCAACCCTCGTCAACGCCGATGTCGACTCTATGATCGCGGGCGCCGCCCCGCGTCAGGATGGTCTTCGTCTTGGCATTAGCCCTAGACTAGACTGGGATGGTTCGTATCCGAAGACCCACCATGGTTGATAAGTCCCTGTGGATTAAGGCAGATCGCCCCCGCCCCATAGGTTCATCGCCTACGAATTACGGGAGAGAAGGGCGTTCGAATCGCTCCGGGGACACTGGATTCGAGCTTTGCAGCTTTTTCTTTCTTCCTCCTTTTTAAAAATATTTGTTTAGGCTCAAGGCATATTCAGGGTGCAACCTGAGCAATAAAAGTCCCCGTGGATCAATGCAGATCGCTCCACTTAATTGTAATGGTTGCCGGGGCTCATTAATGGAGAGCCGGGTGTTCGAGTCGCCCCGGGGACGTTTGAAATTGGCATCTGGGTTTTTTTTTTGTCAGTCTCAACGGCGAATCAATATTGTACGGATCACCAGAAATCCTTACATCAGGTTCATAGACTGTAGCTCGAACCAAGCTCGAAAGGTACGCGATTCGCTGCTGTGACCGTGGGATCTCGACGACAATGCATCAAACTATCCTTTTTCTCGAGAGGACATTCCACATGCTTAATCTTATCGCTCTACGCATCTGGATCCGGCGCTGGGATTCAAAGACCTCGGGCTCCGCTAAATTGTCCTCGAAAGCGCTCACTCCAGGGTATGGCACATTTCAGATCTCAGGTTCAGGCGTTCGTTCTGCCGCTCCGAGCCAAAGTACTTTTGTTCGCGTTTTTATTTCTCTCTCTCTCTCTCTCTCTCTTCTTAAGCGCATCTAACGAAAGTCCGCCCAGCCTGCGGCCAACGAACGTACCCACATGATCAGAGTCAACCTATGAGCATACAGCGTACCAGTCCCTATGGATCAAAGAAGATCGCTCCACCCAACTGAAGCAGGACGTGTCAATTAATGGAGAAATGGGCGTTCGAGTCGCTCCGGGAACACTAGGTTCGAGTCTTGCCACTTTTTCTTTTCCCTTGATTCTTGGCTTCCTTCCTCCTTTAAAAGAATTTTTGTTTGAACAACTTCAGTGATCAACCTGTACAGTACAAGTCCCTGTGGATCAACGCAGATCGCTCCACTCAACTGAAATACATGTAGTTGACGGGTCAATTAATGGAGAGACGGGGAGCCATCCAGTGTACCAGTCCCTGTGGATCAAAGGAGATCGCTCCATCGCAAATAGACTTTGAACTTGAAAATCACTGGAGAGATGGGCGTTCGAATCGTTCCGGGGACACTAGGTTCGACTCTTCGAGTCTTTCAACTTTTCTCTTTTTCCTTGATTCCTTCCTTCTTTCTCTTAGGCACATTTGGGACCAACCTGTGCAAGCAATACAAGTCCCTGTTGATGAACGCAGGTCGCTCCATCCATTAATTGACCTTCAGCAGAGACGGCGTTCGAACCGCCCAGGACGTAATCAAAATGATATCCCCTTTTTTTTTGTGTGTGTATGCGTGTGGCTCAATGCGTGGCATTCACCTGCCTTAGCCACTGTCTTCATCTCCATTTCAAGTTTCTTGCTCACCTCGGAATTTCTTCCATCCCGAGGCAGCCATAATCCGCCGCATCCACTGCTCTCGAACAACGCAATTTTGGGCTCGGTGTATATTCAGGCACCCACCGTGACTGAGAACGTCCCTGTGAATCAAGGCAGATCGCTCCGGTCCGATACCTGAGTTTCCGGCAGACGAATTACTGGAGAGAAGGGCGTTCGAGTCGCCCCAGTGACATGCAACGTATTTTCGTACCGGCGCACGCAGGGTCGTATAAGTATCTTTTTAGTGCTGCACACCGCTGGCACGTTCTTTCCTTTGCACCATATTATTATATTTGATATATCTCCAACGTCCACCACATATCAACGAGGAAATTCGGTGCATGACCCAGGACAAGCTACACCCCGGACGTTCCTGTGGATTATACTGTAGTGAATCACATCCAGCCCGATAAATGGGCTCCTGTCCACCCACCTTTTCGTCCTCCGGCAGATAACTCGCCGCTGCGACACCGTCGCTTCAGATGTCCCCACAGGATCGCCCGCACTTATTGACCGACATGAGACAATAACTATACTAGGAATAGTCTAGAATGGCCATGACAATGGGGACTTCCCTTGCGATTCCATCCGCCTCACCAATCTCCATGGGTATTCAGACGACACCTTCATACCTGCCCTCATTTGCGCCAAGACTCTTCGGAGCATCTGTGGCTCAGGGCAATCTAGAGTATTCGGCCTAAAAGAAAAAGGCTTCTTTGCACACCCACCTACGTTACAATTTTAATTTCAAACATGATGGCCCGAGTATCATGTCATTCGGTCAACCTTGGATTCTCTACCTGCTCTCAAAAAGTCTCGTCTCCACATTTCCTCGTTGTTGCGCAATTATACCCCCCAAAATGCGTAGGTCAACGGGTCCAACCAATCAACGCCACCCACACCGCCCATGATCCGGCTAAGACGACTCTGCCTGGAACAAGTCATGCACACTGTATACCGGTACAACGAACGCAGGAGTAACGGTCTATTGGACGACATTCAATCACGACCTCCCTACGGGCTCGGATATCCCACTGGCGTTCGATTTTGCGCTGGACCTTGTGGATCCTTATCGTACTCTGATCTACGTTAACGGATAGCGGTTAACGGAAGGCATGTCCTAATTTGACTCGATTTTCACCGATCGCTTACGTTCCAACAAATTCCTCTCCTTTCTCGGTCCTCAAGTCAGCTATCCTATCCCCGAAGGAAAACCACCACGGGACAAAAGAAGTATTGATTTCGTTGTAGGCGCTCAGTGCGTCTCGTCTTTTCTATGCTTTCTCGTTGCCGCTGAAATTGAACAATCGTTTAGATGCGACTGGTGTCAGAATGTCGAAACTCGAGGTGGACAAGCGCGCAACCTTAGCGTCCAGCAAGCTGGCCACCGTCGCCATCGTCCCCGCGCCTGAATGAGCGGAACTTCGTGGAAATGTCACTACAAGTTAATCTTTTTCAAAAAGGATATGTAAAATCGTGTCAGGATAAATGTACCTAGCATTTTCAGTTTGAATTTTCTGGAACCAAATAGTTGACTGTTCGTATCTCGGTCTCCAAAGAGCTGATGTCTTGTGCACCACAACGGATTCATACAATGCGAATCAGACCGCAGGCCATGCAATACAATTCGATGAATCGCAGCAATGCATAGACATGGACCACCGACAAAAATAAACTCATATGTTAGTGCTCCAGATTTTCTACTGTCAGCGGCAGATGAATTTTCCCCTCCACGATGGGTACCGCAATGATGCCTGGAATTTTCCAGCTCACAGACTGAGCCGCGAGGGAGAACTTGAAATGCCGCAAGAACACCGACAGAACTATTTCTGTTGAGTTTCAGCATAGTTATCATGGACGAATGACCCTATGAATACGTACTGATCTCGAGTATAGCGAACTGGAATCCGCTAGGCGAGTATTGTAACAAAGTTGCAAGAAAGAAAGAAAAGAACGCACATGCAACTGCGTTCGCCGCCAATAAAGGTCATTGTATTGCCATAAATACCAGAAATCTTCTCCATCCGATTGCTGGCTTTCCCATTGTGCCAACGCCCGGGTTTGAATTCGAGAGCGTCATCGCCCCATATGCGTCTATTGTGATTCGCAGCACCGACGGCAATGTAAACCGTAGTGCCCTTCGGAATTGGGATCGATGTTATCGCCTTGCCATTAATGCCGGTCAGCGGTTCGCTTAGAGGGAGTATCGTGTCTTTGAGAGTCCTGACGATGATAGATCAACGGCCTGGGATATAAGCGCGCTGTTACAACGTACTCGCGGTGCATCACTGGCGTCACCGGGGGATATCTAACTGGATGATGAATCTGAGTTGCGTTGTAATGAGTTGGCTCACAGTCTCAAAACCTCGTGCACGTATCCGTCAAGGTAGGGCAGGGATCCCAGCTGATCGAAATCCATGTGTTCCGAGGATTCGACTATCTCGGCGCGCAGCTTTTCCTGGACGTCGGGAAAGAGTGCCAAAACGTGGAACATTCGAGCTAGGGCAGAGGATGTTGTATCCGCTGCTGCCGAGATGATCATACTCGGAGCACAGAATCAGTACGAAATAGGGATACCGCAGGAAAAAAAGGAGAAACCTCACCCCGTCTGTCCTACGAGTTCTTCGTCGGTTAGGGATAGTCCCTCGTCTGCCGTCAGGTTTCCCTTGACTGGAGGGAGATGAGTATCCAACATAGTTACTAGGTCAGTGAATTGAGCGCACGCAGAAGACTCGTGATGTCTTTAGCGTCATCCGCCATATCCAATTGCCCTCGGATCACCGCCGCTTTCTTTGACAAGATCAAGTCCATCGTGGTGGTGTGCATCTCGTCAACTATGTCCCTGGCGCGGTGTAGCGTCTTCCACGGTATGATGTCTACTATGAATCGCCTGAATGCGGAGGATCCGATTTTCGTCGCGTACGGCAAAAGGGGAAAGAGTAGTCCCATCTTGAATACGGCGGGACTATAGATTTTGGTCAGGATATATGGATTCATTCAAAGCCCGTAGTGCACCGCACAGGAGCTCCTTTATCGTATTCGCGTATTTATCATGCGGTGCTTCTCCTGGGGCCATCAGATCGAAAGAGTAGCCAATGCCAGCGCGTCCTATGATCTCCAACGACGTTCGATTGAAAATACTGCTCAAGTCCAGCTGATTAAAAATCAATGACTGTCCTGAACCGTGTATTTAATTGTCGACCAACCGTTTTCGGGCCATTGATAAGATGCGGGGAGATCAAATTATCTCGGGCCTACTTTCGCTTTCAGAACTGTGTTGGTGGAACCGGAGAGCGACCTACCTTTTCCACAACTTCATAGAAAATGGGAATCATCTCGCGGATCTTTGTAGTCGCAAACGCGGGCATCGAGATCTTGCGGTATCTATAATGGTCCTCTCCACCACAAGCAAATAAGCCGGGACCCCAGAGAAGACCGTAGAGACTGGCTCATAAAGTTTGAATTCATGCGAATGCAAGATTGAAGAAAGCCGCACCTTTGGTAGACATGGGTCTCCTCGTACACAGCTGCATCCTGCACGAGGATGCTGTGTAGTGCAGTTGGGTCAAAGACGAAGAGATGTGGTGTCTGGATGAATATGATTGGTTAGCTTTCAAATTATTCGGCGGAGAGGTCACCAACACCGAGTAGTCCAAGAAGCTTCACCACTTGGCCATAGTTCTCCTCGAGTGTCTTGTGAAACTCCCAGCCGTCAAGGTCGAACAAGGCTGATAGGTTGCCTGTCGCAGACCTGTGAGAGAGGCTACGATACAGTGGATGGAAGATGGTAAGATACCGGTCAGAATCGAGTAAGATGGAGGTCCTGGAATGTTTTGAAGGGCAGCAGACCCAGCGAAGCGTCGAAAGATCGACCAGACGACGCATGCGACAAGAGCGACAAGACCGTACTGAGACAATGAGACTGCCATGGAAATAAGGGAGAACTCCACCAGCAAGCATCCCTCGTTAATAATCAGATGCCCGGATTGCACCTGTTTGTATTCTTCCTTTTCTCACTGCCTGAAGTTTTTGTGTCCTAGTGCCGAAAGGTGCGGGGTTGCTCTATTTCCAGCAGTTGCCAGCTGACCCCGATTGCCTCATTTTTTCTAAGCATCGTTCCGGATTTACGAAACAGGCGGAGGAGGCACACCGGAATTAGCGAAATTTCGGGCTACCTTAAATTAACCGATTCCCTACGGAATTTCCCATACCGTGACCAGCTCCCCGATATCCACTGATTTGCCCGATATAGTATATCGATGGGGTTCGGGAATAGCGCCCGAGCACCGGGATAGACGAAAGCCGGCACGTTCATACATTCGAACGCCCGGCACATTCTGCCTATAGGCGGCACATTCCCCGAATGTGCCGCCCTTGAGCAGATGGCCGGCACATTCTGTTTGCCGCTGTGTCTGTTCAACCACGGCACATTCATGCCATCAATTGAGAATTGATCACCTCATATGAGTCTTGAAGGTAGAAATGTGATAGATAAACGCCCCAATGTTGTAAGGCCCAGTTCGGGATCCCTAATTGTTAGCTAGAGGTCTGGCTAGCTAACGTGTCACATCAAGTCACTCGGTCATGCGACCGGCAAAGAAGGCGGCTCGGCAATTGGGATCGCTGATCAAAATCATTATGTATCCCGCTGCTTCCCGCTCGCTGTTGGATTATCCCGCCATCGGCGATGACAAGACCAATCTCTGAATTGAAGCCATTTGAAAGGGCGCACTATGGGCGCTTCATTAGATGTGTATTTTAAGTAAATTTACCTGTAGTGTTTTCAATGTCACAGCGAGACAGAGGCAATAAAGTTTTTGAGTGGCGGTGGCAGAGACGACGAGGAGAGGAGGTTGATGCAAATTTGATGTTTCATCATATTGATGGATGTGCCGAAACGGAGCGGTCCAGACCAGAGTGACTGATGGTGACAGGCTTAAATATCCTCTATGTACTAAATATGCATTTGGCAGGGAAATTTAGAAAATGGGATTTTAAATGGGGATCCCGAACAGGGCCTAAATAAAAACTAAAATCAAGTGACCACCTCAGTTGAATAGCGAGTCAACGTCTGCGATGCATACAAAGCTCGACGCGTATAAATACTAACTACGTAGATAAATGGTCCAGAATCATAGCTATCGTGTAGGCGGCCTCGCCGACAGCTGTCACAGAATCACTGCGTTCCGGGGCCGCGGAGACAGACCGTGTGACGGAGGCCACGCGTCCGTATAGGGAAACCAAGCTGTGCGGCCGCCATGGCGACAGGGTCTGCCGAGACGTCTCGGCACACGTCCGAGTCCATCTACGGACACAGGAGACAAACCCTTCATCCCTGTGCCTCCACGTCGCGACACACCTCGGCATACCACCGCACACTTTGCCCAACCGTGTGCCTTCTGTCTTGCCCCACTACTTGGAATTTATGTGCTAGCCTTACCAAGTGGCCGCCTATGGAGACTTCGACAGTTCTGACCCTGCTCGTTGTGAGGCATTCGACTCCTGGTCGGTCGTAGGGGGGCCCTGCCCTGGCTGTCACCGCTCTTCCTCGGCGCTCACCATCGCCGCTGTATCAGAGCCATGCAACTTAGCGGCGGCCACCAACAACCGTCCAACATGGAGCCAACCTGTTGCATGGATGTTCCTCCCGAGACCTGTAAGTATCGCACTCAGGAGCTTTAGAATTCAGCTCAGTAGGCCCGCAGCTTCAAATGCCGTCCCAAGGCGACACTTTACCAGGCCAATCTAGTCGCACTGGCCTTAGGCATCCTCCGTAAGTAGTGATGCCAGATGATGCATGATTTGCTGCCGCGTCCACGCCGCTAGGTAGGCAGGGGCTCGGAGCCGGAGAGTTTCGGTTGGTCTATGAGGTCTCTAGCGGTGCACCTCGCACCAGCATCGTCTTGTCGTCTAGCCGTGGAGGAGAGCAAGAGCGTGTGCGGGCTGCGGCCCGAATTGATGACAGAGCTTTCGCCAAATAGATGCAATTAATCAGGGATTTTAAGCCACCAACGGCATTCAACAAAATCGAGACAAGTCTGCTATCTAACCAGGCAGGCCAGACTGACATCGGCAGAGGTAGAACACACCTTGTCTACGTGAGGGAAGCACAGATTTGCGTCCACCTGTGCTGAGGTGTGCGTCTGCATGTAGGCAAACCCTATGCCCCCGTGACCCCGGAACGCAGTGAATCGTGAGCTTCCGAAATGAATTCAACAGCCACGCACGGTTCATTTCCCACCGGCTGGAGGTGACGAATGTATGCCGCAGATTGCTGCCACAAAATTCTGAACTGCGGCTCGGGAATTTAAATCTAGATTGGTTAGCAGACACATCACGCGGTTCGATAGCTTTCAGCTGCTGTTGTAAGAAATCCTTGGCATTTGGTGCGTGCTTCGCAGATCAGTGCATCACAGAGAACAGAGACATGTAGAGTTTGGAAGAAACGGCGGAAAGGGTACGGATGAAGTAGAGAAGAGAACTTTGACTTATGTAAACACGCGTCGATTCTCTCCTCTGTCCAAGCCCACAAGATTGAATGCTGAGAATCAAAATATCAAGGCTGGTCTTCTCCTCCGAATGATGGTACGTACCCAAGCTCAAACCAGTATCCCGCGCGCATTGGCCGGCGGCATCAAGAGCCTAGTCTGCGGTGTAGAGGCAGACATTTCATCTGCTGTCCGAGAATAATTTGCTAGGAGGAACAGATCGAAGCGACTCAGTAATGGGTCCAGCGCAGCGTCCATAGCACTCCACAGTAGCTCGTTTGGGTTGATGGGATCTGGCCGGATCCGTGCCTCAAGCGCAGCCCACTCCTGGGATGCGGGTAAACGCTTGAGGACATCGAGAAGGTCCGATGGACGGAATGCTTTGAACTGTAGATATCGGAGGTTGGGCGTGTATTGCAAGATTTGTTGTTCGAATTCCGGAAATACTGTACAAAAGAGATTAATGATACCCTATTGTTTGTTCGAGGGAACTGACGGTGTCGAAACAGGGTGTCCATTTTCAGGGTCTGTAGCCCGGTACCGGCTCGGCGAAAATATGTGGCGAGGGGCAGAGGCTCCTTGTTCTCGTCTTCGTCTTCGTCATAGGCATCTTCTATGAATCTGTTAGGCACATTTTGGACCAACTTGTGCAACACAAGTCCCTGTGGACCGACGCAGCTCGTTCCATCCATTAATTGACCTTCAGTTGCAGAGACGTGGCTCGAACCGCCCAGGGACGTGATCAAAATCATGGTCTCTCCTTTTCTTTTTGTTTTTTGCTCTGGGTTTTGGCCCGCGTATGCGTGTGACTCTGAGAATGTGTGTTATTCACCCACCCCACCCGCTGTCTTCATCTCCATTTCAAGTCTCTTGCTCAGCTCAGAATTTCTTCCATCACGAGGCAGCCATAATCCGCCGCACCCACTGCCTCGAACAACGCAATTTGGGCTCGGTGTATATTCAGGCACCCACCGTGACTGAGAACGTCCCTGTCGATCAAGGCAGGTCGCTCTCGCCCAATTGGGCTAGTTTGCATAACAAATTACTGGAGAGATGAGCGTTCGAATCACCCCGGGGACATGCTTGAGGACTCCGTATTTTTTGTCTCTGCCGTGACGTACGTGACGCCGCTCCATTCACTTTTTAATGCTCGTCCTGGCGGCTTGCTATCATCGGATTTGAGTAAGGCAAGTCATGCAGAGGAGAATAAACAAGTGAGCGGACCCAAGGTGGATGATATCCGGCGCTCAAATTCGAGCCTATACCCTGCCAAAGTAGCGCACGTAATCAAGAGTGGAATTTCCTAAGGATGAGTTCCTGTGGATTAAATTAAATCTCTCCAGCTTCATGAATAGACTCCGGCTATGAGGGATTAGTGCAGATTTTTATGGGCCCGCCTTAACGTTTAGAACCTCGCATTGTACGATTTAGACCCGACGAACCAAGAGATTAAGAAGGAAAATTTGAGAAAACAGTGAGCAAAAAATAAATCCAGGCACAGGATAAAGACAGAAGGAGACAGGATGAATACTATGCACCGACATTGACTGAAAGCGAAGTAAAGAGACATGTACAATTTGGAACAAGCAGCAGAATGGGTACGGATGAAGTAGAGAAGTGAACTTGGATTTCAACATGCGTCGCTGCTCCATGCTGTTGAAGAAGATTGAATCTTGAGAATCGCAATATCAAGCCCGGTCTTCTCCTCTGAATGATGGTACGTACCCAAGCTCAACCCAGTATCCCACGCGTATTGGCCAGCGGCATCAAGAGCCTCGTCTGCGGTGTAAAGGCGGAGATTTCATTTGCTGTCCGAGAATAATTTGCTAGGAGGAACAGATCGAAGCGCCTCAGCGTGTGTAATGGAACCAGCGCGGCGTCCATAGCACTCCACAGTAGCTCGTCCGAGCCGGGAGGATCTAACCGGATCCGTGCCTCAATCGCAACCCACTCCTGGGATGCGGGTAAAAGCTCAAGGACATCGAGAAGGTCCGCTGAACGGAATGCTTTGAACTGTAGATATCGGAGGTTTGGCGTGTATTGCAAGATTCGTCGTTCGAATTCCGGAAATACTGTACAAAAGAGATTAATGATACGATGCTGTTTCGTCGAGGGAACTGACGGTGTCCGGACAGGAGGTTGATGTTCAGGGTCTGTAGTCCGGTACCGGCTTGTCGAAAATATGCAGCGAGGGCCTTGCTCTCGTCTTCGCCTTCGTCTGCGTCTTCGCCTTCGCCATAGCCATCTTCTATGAATGTGGAGATTTCCAAGGACCTGAGGGTTGGAGGGATTGGGAGGGCGCACAACCAGGAAAAGAACAAGATACAGCCTTCGAACGGGACTAGAAGCAAGTCTTCGAGTCGGGAGAGGGGAGGTGGAGGTGGGAAGGTTTCTGTTATGCCACCACGCACGATGTGAATGCGCCTTATTTCCAGTGTCGCTATTCCTGGAACACACGAAATGACCTCTGTAGCCATCGGGAGCGGTAAAAAGGGTGGAAGGCCGGCAACATCCGTCAAGACCAAACGTGAAAGGGAGCTGCTGCATTCGTCGTTCCAGGACCGTAGGTTGGTCTTAAGAGCCGTGTAAGCATCTGGCCATGTCCCTTCTTTGTAAGGCCCCCAAGCAATATGGATGCTGGCAAGATTCGGGCATGGATGGAGCCGGGCTAAAGCCTCCGTATCGAGAATACCGTATTCGAATTTGAGATGTTGGATGAAGGTGAGGATGGGGGAAGAGGAGGATTCGATGACATCGACGAAGGACTGGAGATTGCGTGTATTCACAGACACCTTCGAGAAGAGGTGGTATCTGCTACGAGGCAGCCATATTTTGCCAACGAGGCCGCATGGGCCCATAACATCCTTCTCCGCAAGGTTGCAGCAATCGATGATTTGGTCGATAAGCTCCTGCGCTAGGCCGTCCATTGTACGGGATATTCTTTCTCGATGCAAAGCTTGAGTTTTGGGCACAACAAGGCTGGAAACGCATACCTGCTAGATAGGTTCCGGTCTTACCAGAGTTCTTACAAGGCGCAATATGGAGGGATCAGATAAAGAGGATAAAAGCGTCCAAGCTCGGCATGATCCGCAACCACGTGGCACGTGGTGTTTGCTTTTGTTTAACAAGTATATTGGACCCGCCTTTGGCGCGGAGTCCAACATCATGCTGCTTTAAGTGCTTTTTATTTCGTCGACATACGGTGCCGCACCTCCATGGGCGTGGGAGAATGCACGTGCCAAAAGCGTGACTTTATCACCTGATTTCCAGTGGCTGTGTCCGTCGTCTCTTAATATATAGGAAAAGTTGTTTCTCCGACCCTCATCATGCACTCAATATACCGTCCGCTGCACTCTTGCCGACACGAAAATTCTGAAACGGTGCTGCCTTGTATTCCTGAACCAGGTTCCAAAGCCCCGCACTATTGGGTCTAGTAGTCCCGACTCCCTGTGGTTGAATCAAAGTATATCGCTCCATTCCGATGAATCCGAGTTGCAGTTGATAATTGGCGGAGACGGGTGTGCGAATCACCCAAGCGACGTGCCATGTCTGTGATCCCATATTTCAGCGTGCCCACAAGCGGCCAGAAAGGTATGCCATGCCACGCAAATTCGGCCGGTGAGAGAGCAGTGTTCGATCTTCTGAGCTTGCTTGCGGTTTGAAAGTGACCTAACGCAGCTGGAGGAATACTGTCGATTTTCAGCGCGGAATTTTCGGACTGGTCCGATTTATGTGTACACGTGACATTAAGAAACCCACAAGGCGTGACTTCCGAACTTAGAAGGGACAAAGAAAAGGACGGGGTCCAGCCTGAGGGGGAGTTTGTTATGCTCCCCCAGGTCCTCCGTTGCAACATCTTTGATGTCACAATGGGCGAAGGTGATCCCATAGTCTACGTCACTGGTCACTGGGGGCAGCCAGCGACGCATGCGAAGGCCACATGCGTAACCCACATGTGGTCGCGCATGCAGATGGGTTCATAGTAAAGACCACAAAGCCCTCATTCACAGACAAAAAGGGGCTTTGTCGTATGGTTTGTCCCCCCCCCCCCCCCCCCCCCCCCCACCAAGGAACAAAGCATGCAACAAAGCCAGCCTTTGTTGGTGAATGGCGGCTTTATTGGCTTTGTTCCCAAGGGTGACCCAGTGCGAACCACATGCGGGTTACGCACTTGGGGTTCGCATGCCTCACTCCTTGCCCCCAGTGGTAGTCCATGCTGCGCGCTTACAATTACCAGTACCAATTACACGGCTAAACAATAATTCAGCACGATTGAAACGGCGGGGGATAGGCCCGGAACCAAAGAAAAACAGACTATGCAGCAGACAGGTAGAATGCGACGTGTTACGCTGAGGCGCCGTACGTGGGGAGTGGAATCTTCGACATAAAGTTGGAGTGGCGCGCCCCGATACCTGTTCTACGCCCAATAAAAATGGAGAAGATGTGGGAATGAGGGATATGTCCGGGTCCGAAAGACGACATTTGAAACAACGCAGAGTACAATAGATAGGTTGCGCACGAGCCGCATGCGGGTTTTGTGCATTGTGCAAAGCCGCACGGCAAATTTGAAATCTGCGAGGTGTCGATCAACTATTGTAATATAAGCATACCTGAGGTGAAGGAGAAGCACTGTGGGGAGGGAATAACCTGGGCACCATCGCTGCTGCGTGGCATACATGAAAGTATGGGAAAGGTGAGTGATGTTTTTTGATGCCTGAAAAATCCGGCCTCCCACGGGTGCACATCCAAAACACAACACTCCCGGGAGTGGAATATGAGATTCAGGAGGCATTAAATAGTATTTCGATAGAAAAGAACCAAGACCAGCGAAGAAAAGGCCGCAGCTTTGCACAATGCCCAAAAAGCCGCATGAAGCCGCATGCGGCTGTGCGGCTTTTGCGCAACCTATCTAATAGCCAATAACGCGTCGCTGAGAGCAAAGGGTCAACATCGAGTATAGTTTAATGGCAAAACGACACGGCACCTTCAATTTCTTTTCTACGTTTGCGAGTCACGAAGTCATCCCCTCGGGACCAGAAATGCGGCAGTCCCTTTGCGCCAGCTTCCCAGTCTCTCCAATAATTCACAGGACACCGTGCGATCACGAAGCGCACATCGTAAGCGTGTGGAATCTGCGCCGATTCGTACTCATCATCCAAAAACCAAAGCAGAAGCAAAAGCGCAAGGCGGGGGCATTCGCCCAGTAGAGTCTGTGCCATGTCCTTTGATACTCCCTCTGAACCCAATGCTAGACGGCTGAGGACGGGGAATGTCGGAATATGCGTCAGCAGTTGTGTCACGTCCTCAATGGAGGGATCGAATAAGGCGAGGTGCGTGATGGAAGCACAAAGTGGATGCCTGGAAACAGTGGCTTCACGGAACAAGTCGCGGAGAGATGTCGCCAACCGCTGCAGCGGCAGGTTGGTAAGGATCGGAATGAGGTCGGGCTTTGCGAACTTTGCGAGATCATAAATAATGCCCAAATTGGTGACGCCAGAACAGACTTCCAGCATTTCTCTGGCCTCCTGGTGAGTCAAGTCTGAAAGACACAGATGACGGACCGCTTTGGCGAAGAAATCGGCCTGTTTGGACTTGATTGCATTCATAATTCTGTCCTTATTGTGGCTTTCCACACGGACGATTCTGTACAACAAGGGCTCGATCCTAAACCGCAGAATGAGTTCCACTGAGAAAAAACTCTGAGGGTGCGAAAAGGACCAGATAAGGACCCGGCGAGCGACACGCAGAAGAGTGGGGGTTTCTCCGGGATACATCAGTGCAGTTGTCTCGAATATATCTCGTTCCAATTCAAGCGGGAAAGCGGGGTTGGGAACCATAGATTCGGGCGGCATTATGATGGTGGCCAAGACTCAAGAGCAAGCTGCGTCTGCACAGCCTTTGTCATTCAAGTTTGTCACAGTCACGGAAGGCCGACTTGGCCCAGACCGGAAAAAAACGCAGATTCTTGGAGTATGTACCTTGGGCGGTCCGAACGTCCGGCTCTCCACTAAATTTTGGACGGAACCTTGATCTAAATGGAGCGATCTACATTGACAAACAAGGTCATAATAGTACCGGTGCCCACCATATTTCTTTCTTGATTGTGTGTCTGGGCCACACAAACTCAAATTTCACGGCAGGATATCACCCACCTTTGTTCCCCTGGATTATTTGTTTGTTTCCAGGCGTTGCGTTGCGGTCCGCATGATATCAAGCCCCCAGGAGTCAGGACAAGCACTAAAAAGAGCTCTCACACAAGAGGAGAGGAGTGTCCCTGGGGCGAGTCGAACACCCGTCTCTCCGTTACTTCCCCACGGAAGCCTATTCATCGGGCTGGACGTGAGTTACCGGGAAGTGCCGGGAGAAGCTTGTCATGGGTCATGGAATACATTCAAGAGAAGTATCCCGAATTCCCTCGTTGGCATGTGGTTCATTGGGCTGGATGTGGGTTACTGTAATCCATAGGAATGTCCTGATGTTGCTTGTCATCGCTCATAGAATGCATCCCAGGGAAATATCTCGATTTCCTCGTTGGCATGTGGTGGATGTTGCAGATATCAATAACGTGGTGCAAAGGAAAGGACGCGCCGGCGGTGTGCAGCACTAAAAAGATACACGTACTTATATGACCCTGCGTGCGCCGGTATAAAAATGCGGAGAAATACGTCGCATGTCCCTGGGGCGATTCGAACGCCCATCTCTCCGGGAATTCGTTATATGCGCACTGGCTCATCGAGCGGGAGCGATCTGCCTTGATCCACAGGGACGTTCTCAGGTGTGGTGGGTGCTTGAATATACACCGAGCCCAAATTGCGTTGTTCGACGCAGTGGGTGCGGCGGATTATGGCTGCCTCGGGATGGAAGAAATTCTGAGGTAAGCAAGAGACTCGACATGAAGACGGGTAGTGTGGGTGAATGAAGCAACACATTGAGCCATACAAACACACTGACACACAGGCCAAAAAAAAGGCAGAGCGCGAGTGCTACCTGCATATGTCCAGGGGCAGTTCAAACGCCAGTCTCTCCATGACCATTTTTTCACCCGTCCGGCGTCAAGTGCTTGCTTCAGTTGGGTGGAGCGATCTGGGACTGGTACTCTGCATGGTTGACCCTGATCATGTGGGTACGTTCGTTGACCGCGTACTTTCGATGGGCACCCACCTTAAGATAGAGAGAAATAACACGCGAACGAAAGTATTGTATCCAAAGGCGATTCGATTCGAACACCAGCATTCATAGCTTAGCCAGGAATTCATGCCGTCCAGTACGACCAATCGTCGGTGCGGGGGTCCCTGAATAATAATATGTGTCTTCCCACTGCAGACGGTAGAAATATCTTTGCGGGAAACACCGAACAAGGTGTTACAAAGAAACACGCGCCGGAAATGCAAGGAGGAATAACTCACCGGATGCCGCCAGTTTGCCGGGAGGGAGGCTCTGAACTCGAAGGAGCCATCCTGGAACTGCGAGACGTCGAGGATATTTTAGGCGGCAGAACGAACGCCGGAACCTGAGACGTGCCATATGCTGGAGCGGACGCTTTCAAGAATACATTTCGCGGAGCCCAAGGAGATTATTATGGTTTTTGAATCCCATCGCCGGGCTCAGATGCGTAGAGCAGTAGGATTGAGCATGTTGATACTAGGAATTTTCCCAAGGAAGAAGGGCAGTTTGCTGCAACGTCATCGAAAAACAATCGTAACATGCGGCAGTGAATCACTGCACAACGAGAGACAACGAGGGTATCGTTCGAGAGCCACAGTTCATGGACCTGGTGTAAGGGTTCCTGGCCATCCGTCAAAATCCGGGGAAATTGGCCGGGAGTCGGGGAGCCTGGAGAGCGGGTTCGGACTGGGACTGGATTTAGGCTGGAGTGGCAAGAGCAGAAAGAGATTTGCAGCACCGCCACACCAATGCACAGCCATCGGCTGATACCCAAGGGTTGACAAATCGCGCTAACGTCCCCGCCCCTTGTTTCCCCAACCCGTTCTTCTCTTCGGGCGTTCACTTGGCATTCTCTTTTCTCCATTGCTCCGTACTTTGTATTAATCGTCCACCTCGTCTCGCATCCATCTCCTGGCTTGTGTTACCTTAACATGCGTTCTTTATCACAGTTTGATCCCATTTCTTCGAAGTTCAAATCCTCTACTTTTCAAGTGAATACATTATGTGAGGTGTTGAAGAACAGCAAGCGACGAGTGACAGAATTTTAGAAAGAATTGCGACTCGTCGGCCGATGAAGCTGCTAAACCTGATGTTCGTTCTTTCTTCTTCCGACTTGGCGTTACGATGCACAGCCGCCGGCTTCTCACCCGATGGTGCCTACGCGGACCTGTACACCACCTGCCGTTTCCGCTTCCTGCTCTCCAATATTTCAGATATCCAGTACCAGGCCCCAAAGAATCAAGAGACATAAGCGAGAAGCCTCGTAAATATTAGACAGGTTGCGCAGGAGCCACGGAGCCACGGGGTGGCTCTCGGACCGTGCGCAAAAATAGCAGGCAAGTGGCTCAAAAGAGCCACCTACGACTCATCGACGTCATAAGTTGCCGGTGGAGCCACTGGTTTGCGCACGGTCCGAGAGCCACCCCGTGGCTCCGTGGCTCCTGCGCAACCTGCCTATTGAATAGTTCCAAGCTACATAATCAGAACAACCAAGTAACGCCAGAGTGTCGTCTGGTTCGCGTTGTCCTCGAGCCGCTGGAAAGCAAATGGACTGAGATAGATATCTTGACGTTCGTTGCACCCGTCGCAGTTGAGGAGCCCACTGAACACCGCGAGGACGGACTTTCCGTTGTCTACGCAAAAGTTTAAGCACAAGAGGGAGGAACAATAGGCCTAGGTGGCGTACAAGTAATGGTTATCTCAGGGCCTTGGCAGCATTGATGGCTGCCAACCAGCGCTAGAGGAATGTATACAGCCGAGGGGCCGTTGAACGGCGGGCACGGGCAACTGACGTAGCCCACGTTGGATTCGGCCAACGTTGCTGCAGCGTGGCGAGCATACATTTGGGCTGCAGAGAAGCGTAGATACCAGTGCCTTCGAAAGCATTTGTCGATCCGATGGGGCCAAACTTGATATTCGAGAATACAACTTGGGCTGAACGGTTGTTCGTCTCCACATCCGCTGGAACACCCGTGTCTGTTCCACACAAGCCTCGTCTAACACCGAGCTTTTGAGGATCGGCTCCCGGCGGGAAGGCGCTGTCCAGCCAGAGCATATGATCCACCCGATCTTCGTCGATGCTCATCTCGAGAACCATCCCTCTCTGGAAGGCGCTTCCCAAAGTGGCCAGGCCACCCAGATTGGCGAACACATTCGACTCTCCGAACGCCACTTTCTGTTCAGCACAGTGTTTGTCAGTGAACTCGTCGGTCGGGGTGATGCCAGCAATCCCTGGCGATGGATTCGGGATTGTTGTCCCCGCTTGGATGTAGAACCGACGAATAGAAGTCAGCGCCCCCGCGGCGGAGTTCGAATCTGTGATGAATTGGGTGACCACAGTGAATTTTCTGCTGGTATCGAGTGCAAATTGAGGCCCGACTCCGTAAAAGCTGGCGGAGAGCCTTCACGAAAGGGATTGAATGAGCATCCAGTCACATCGCATGAGGGGATTGCACATTGTCCTCCCAACGACGCTGCGGTGCAAGTCGTAAGACCGGGCGCTGAGCATGGATGTGCCACCATGGTCTCCGACACAGCATTGCCATGCCAAAGACGGAACTCATTGTAACATGCACCCAACGTATTCCCAACATTGGGCTACAATTTGAATCACTTCGAGGCATGAATTGAAAAAATGCTTGGTTCATACCAGCCCATGAATGAACTGACGATCTGTAGAGCACTGTCCATCGCAGTTTCCCATTCCGTATCCTGCATCGACTTTGTTGAGAGGATCTTCAGAAATTCCGCCATCTGCAGATATCTCCTTGAAGGAGACTGCTGGCTAAGCCGCATGGAAGCTGCGATACATCGACATCGAAGCTCAACTCCATATTGAGCGGGAAGAAGATTTGATATTTATTTGTAGGTGCGGCTTGTGTGCTTGTTGGGTCCAGGAGGAGGATACTGTTCCCGATGTTTACCACACATTGACAACTTTGCGTGAAAAACCTCATAGTCACGGCGTCGGTGGAAGTGGTGATACCAAAGAGTTCTGGGACAGTCAGTTGATAAGACGATCTCAAGGTGAAGCCGCGCATAAGCATTTAGCAGCATAATCAGTCACCGGATGCAAGGTACAGTTATCGTAGCACCCCTGCGCGTTCGGACAGATCTTGCCATTCCATACATGGTCATCCCAACAATGAATACCCTCATTACCAAACCAATCAAACCAACACATCGCATTGGTCTCCGTAATAGACGCGTTCACAACGCTGCAGCTACCGGCGGATGCACACTGCAACCAGGTCAACGATGGATGCGTTTGAACAGCAGTGGATCCATTGAGGCGCTGGCCTAGGAGATGCCCAGCTTGGAAAAGACTAAGAACAAGAGGAGCGATGTAAAAGCGCGCCATGAGAGTGACTATCCACTATCATAACGTACCGCTAATATACATGAATCACAATGAGACTGCCAGGACCGATCAATCATCTGAGGGTCTATTCATAATGACCAGCTCGCGAACAGCAGTATTTCGGACAGCGAAGAGAACTTCCTACCTTGCAGCGTCGACTCGGATGACTGTCATCAATGACCATTAAGGCGACCTTTGTTTGCTATCAGTACTTGACAGTTGGCATCTATATCACCGAAAGGAACATCGTTGGCTGCAAGCAGGTCGGTGAGTGGATGAGCTCGGGTGTTGCGCGTGGAATCAGGACACTGGGGAAAGCGGATATTCCAACAGGGGCCAACCTGTCGTCAAGAAGGATAACTCGTCTGTTGTATCTTTGCATGGGTGCCTCTGTACATATAAGTACACAAGTATCCCCCGCGCACCTTCTCTTCGAAATGATTCTTGTCATTGGATGAAAGAATCAGTTACATTGTGTTGGCGCACCTGAGGAAGTGTTTCACAGCTAGGTCCATCATATCGAACCTTGGGTCTATTTTTCTTCAGTCTATTTACAAATTCTACGCTCACCACGAGCCCGCATTCAACGCACGAAACATCCGGCATCTCGTTCTGGTTCCTGAAGTCTGTCCTAGCCCCTGGAGAACCGGAACGCTCGTATCTTCCATGTTGGTGCCTCTATATAGCTCCAGGTTCAATATCACTTGAAACACATTTAATTTTGCTGGATGGTCCTGTTGACCAATGAAAATGCAACGCCGTTTCACGTTTGTGAGATCAAGTTGCTAATTATTCGTATTTTGACCAACAAACACGGGACTTCCTCGAGATGAGGTATTGGCTCACGGAAGCATGACCCCGAAAAGTGGAATGTTCCATTTGCGCGTATCTGGCCTAGAACTAGTTGTTATCCTCTTGATAAGATTACACCTGCCGGAAGCTTTTTAAGCTCCGCTCAGCCACCAACACGGCATCAGATCCGCACACCAGTGAATTATCAACTCCGTCATGCCGTTGTCATCCGAAAGCGGCCCGCATTGCGGGGAAAACATCACCTTCTATCAGCGCTCTTATCCGCCGCATCCCCAACACGTCTAGATTGCTCACACACCTGACTTCAACCGAAGGTGTGGGCCATTCCGCAAGGGGTGGGTCTAAACAGACACTACAACGACCTTCGCTTGTACCTCGTGTGTTGCAACCTCGAACGTCGAACCCAAGGGCTTCTGTTCATCGATCTTCACCCAGGGCGGATTGCCCTGAAACAAATCGAAGGTATATGTATATCTGTCAGGACTGCATACCATCAGATGACCGAGATGTCGATCTCGCCGGTCCCAGTACAATGCTCTTAAAGGCCGACGCGACAGCACTTTGCATTGTCAGCAAGGATGTCTTCTTCGTTACTTGTGTTTGAAAACGGGGGCGCGGATTTCCTCGGTGCCATCTTAGGTGGAATGGTCTGGTGTTAGTTGTTTCTTTCGATTGAATGACGGGCTATCATTGACCTTTCCGTAGCTGCCTATGCTGTGTTGTTTTTTTGGTTCATCACCTTAGAACGCAAGGCTAGGACTGACCACAGGCATCATACCCGTCGATTGACCTATGCGCTAACGGCCTTGTTTTGCATCGCGACACTCACATGTGGTCTGGACTTTGGACAAGGGTATCTTCTCCAGGTACTGGCGTCTTTCATGCTCATTGATGAGCTCATGGAACACGCATCCAGGTACCCAACGCCGACCCCACTCTTATCGCTGCTTGGCGAATGGCTGTCGCTTCAGCCGCTCTTATCGGGGTCGTAGACTTTCTTTCACAGCTGATTCTTGTGTGTATTTCTATGTTTTGATTATCCTGGCCCTGATCACTATATCCAGATCTATCGTTGTTGGATCATCTGGAATCAGAGTTGTTTCTCCTCTGGTATTTCTAGCCACCGCTTCTTTGCGTGGGGATTACAACGGCTCACTGATCCATTTACTCATTGCTCCTTTTAAGTGGGACAACTAGTCGCTGCGGGGGTCCTCGGAAGTGTTTCTGGAGGGATGGCTGAACCTGTCGACTATCTCGCGGTTCCGCTCGCAACAGCGGGCATCGGACTCTCGATGTCCGTTAACACCCTCGTCACTGGACTGATCGCGGGAAAGATCTGGGCTCAGTCTCGGCAAATCAAGGGCTTCCGCGATGGGGCAGAAAAAAATGAAGACGAAGCCTATAACCGCGTCATAACGTTGATGGTCGAATCTGGGCTTATGAACTTCGTTATCCAACTGCTCTACCTCATTCTCAATTTGTTGGAGAATCCCGCCTTCAGTCTCGTGGAAACATGTACTGTTCATTTCTACGTATGTTGTCCTCTTTCTGGCAGGTTTACTTCGAGCTCACTCTTGGAATACGGGGTATTACCCCAACCCTTCTAGGCATTCGCGTTATCACTGGAAAGTCCATTGATAGCTACGCGCAAGCCTCACGTAGCCTCGTATTTGCACCGAGAGGAGCGAGGGACACTACCATTTCCATGGAGCCGGATGAAGCCCAAGCACGGCAAAAATCGAGAGATCAGTTTAACCATGAGTTTGCGAGTAAGGAGGTGACGATAATCGAGAACGAGCAAGTCTGATATCACCTCAAAAGCCACATATCGTATGGAACAGGTGGCATGTAATTCAGATAATCTTGGTCTGGCATGGCGAATGTCTTTACTTATCTGTTCCTGGTACAAATTCTCTGTTGTTTCTCCCTGTATGCATGCTCCTTTGTTTTTTTTGCTGCTGAGCTGCTCTTTAGACTTCTACATTTAATCCCATTCATGCTGAAACAGTGTGCTTAATTTACGTCTTGAATATGCTAGTCATAGCGTGTTGTGAAACCAACACTACAACCACACCAACCAATATGCGCGCCATATTTCTGAGTAAACTTCTACATACAGTTCCAACACTGCGGCAGAACATGGTAGAGTTAAATAGCACATCATTTCTAAATGCTATAATCTATCAGCGCAGCACAATTGTACTCGTAGTAAAGTACGTGCATGATGTTCTCGAGGTTTTCTATTCCGTGCCAATTTAGCGTCCGAATGCAAGGAACGAGTTCATTGTTGTGTGATGAGGATTATTTCCGGTGAAATAGTGTGCTACTAATCGCTTCCAGGCGTCTACTGGGTTCTACCCCAGGGCATGGGCGGCTGTAAGGTTGGTTGTGGTAACTATGAGCTCGGCTCGGGAGGCGTCTGGAGGCCCAGGGGCGAAGGTGTAATTTTAGCTTGCTTTGTACACCGGGAGAACTCCTGGAACCAGCGTTCGTTATTCGGACCGTGCCGTGTAATCCTACCGGTACCTAGGGTCTTGTTAATTAGCCTCGTTTATAAACCGGTTTATAAACAGCGGCTTATAAACCAGTTTATAAATGTGTCAGACAAAAAGGTCTGTTTTTAAATGGTGTGGGAATTTTCAGAAGGTGTGTGAGGCCAAAAAAAATGGGATGACATATCACATTCTGCCCAGCAAATCGCCTTGCTGTGCTGTAATAGCGGTGCAAAGAAAATGTGTGGAGGTGGGAACCATTTGTGACGTCAAAGCACATGTCAAGCAACTAGGAAATCGTGCATCGGTGTGTTTCTGAACCATTTTTTAGTGAGGAAATGAAGAAGTCCCTCGCAATTTCTTCCCCTTACCGTCTGGGAGCGAAAAATCTACTTTGAGTCTTTGAACCACTTTCCAGCCCCTCGGGAAGCAATTTCGGTGGATGGTTTATAAACACATTTATAAATGGCCTCGTGAACGCGTAAACGGACGGTTACGGGGACCCGTTTATGGCTTGACCCGTGCCGTCACAGGCTGAACCAACCCGGCTGACGGTACGAGGGCGTAACCGTGGCCGTATTTCCGTAAAAATACAGGACGGGTTGATACCCTAGGTGAGGATAAACTACTTAATCACTCAACGAGGACGCTCCACAATCCTACTAAATGCACAGAGACTGAGCACATGGGGGAGTAGGTCCGGAGTATGTCGATCTCCAGCAGGTACGCGGGTGAGTACACCGCGAAGCGCAGGAATACGTGCAGCACGAGCACGTTCATCGAAATCGAGGTCGATTTTACCGTCATCGAGATAGAGATAGAGATGAGCACAGCGCTAACCTAACGCCGTAGGCTGCGGGAGGTGTCTGCTGAGGGTGTCGGATTCTGAATCGAATTCACCTGAGCACCTGATGGACTGGCGGAGCCTGATCAGACCCCTGTCAGGCGATATCAGTCCCAAGTGTACGCTTGGTCAGACAATATCAACACAGCAGAACAAAAGTGAAGAGAAGCATTTTTTTGTGGTCTACTACTTACTCCTGGTGGGCTCGTAAGAACATATTGGCGTCTGTCGTATCGTATCTACAACGAAATGCAGATTGTATCCGTCGCTGGTGTCAGCAGTGCACGAATCACGTAGTCAGTCCATCAGGAGGAAAGGATACTCGTTCACCTCACGCATTTGACATCCATGCCCAGCCCATACAGTCTAGATCTTCGGCTTCCACTTGTCATCCTTGAACTCAACTCACGAACAAGTGCGACATCAAATTGCTGCTTGCTTTCCAGCGTGCGACGGAGCAAGGCCGCCACAGATGCGAGCAAAACAAAGGCCATCCCGGGACTCCAATCCGCGTTGAAAATACTGCCGTAGCGTGAAGCGTGAGTTCCCATGGAAAGAGGGATTGCATCGCACAATATCCCGAGAGGCCTCGCCAGTCTTCCAAAGATTAATATGTGAGATGTAATGTGAGCACACTTGAATGGGCAGATCTGGCAGAGACACAAGAAAAAATCGATGAGCAATCATTGACATGAATCTACGTGACAAATAGGCGTACGCACCTGAATGCGCTGCGCGTACGCCCGGGAAATGCTCTGAAATGAAATCTCGGAGGAGCAAGTCAAATTTTAAATTATCGGCTGGATCATCCGCCCATCCGATTTGAGTTCATCCCCGAAAGCAGTCGAGTTCACGAGTTCACGAGCCGGCTTGGCGGTCCGAGCCTCCAAGAGGCCGAAGTTACGTGTACCTGGCTTGCATTCTGTGTTTCCTCGACATCGGCTTCCTCCTCTCTCTTGCGTCGTCTGTCGTACTCATCAACCGCCATGCTGAAAACCTCCACCTGGACGCGTACTGCCATGGTTTGTGGCTCCCTTGTCGTGGATATCTTCGACGATATGACTGGTTGCGCGCTGCTTGAAGAAATCGAACTGGCTTCAGACTTTACGAAGGGAGGGAGGGAGTACCGGTACCCGGATCGGATTCGGATACCAGAAATCAATTCGGAGGAATATGGAGTCCACGAGGCCTGCCCCAGTGGGATGTGGGATGTTGAGTGCGGCATGGATACAAGTTACAGTAGTATGGATACAGGTCTGAACCAATCAGTAGCGAGGGAGCATCTATAGTAGGAAAATAAACGGCTGATCAGTAGTATAATTTTGCGGGTCCATCGTACACGGGACATAGAGATGGAATCGGGGTTAGGCGGAAGGTGGGAGCGGATCCGGGCGCGCGAGTATGGAGTAAGGGCAGAAGTCGTCCCGCGATCGACGGGCGAAGACGCGAAGATACCGAGGTCAGTTCATAACCCACCTCCTCGCAGCCTCGTACCCGCCCACATCGGGATGTAGCAGGACGGCGGAGAGCCAGTGCTCGAGCGTGCGGCGCCGACGGGCGAGGAAGGCAGCGCGGTACTGCGCGATGGGTGCCTTTGGAGGGAGTTTGGGGACTAAGGTGCGTTGGGAGCGCTAAGGGTCGAAGCAACAGGACGTGAATATGAGCAAATGATCAGATGATTCGAGACCAGTGTGGAAGTGCGATTCGACCTTCTCGTCACCTTCGCGTCTCGGGCCGGTGGCGCGCGTCAACCAAACACAGGCACATAACACGTCAAGTTTCTGTTTTATTGTTCTATTCCATCCCATGCACACATTTTATTACTAAATGCATTTTAGCCACTCTTTTTCTCACAGACTCCTTTGCCAGCTGCACATTCAAAGATTCACTCCTTCCACCACTGAGCGAAGTTCATCATTCTTTTGAGATATATTTCCAGAACTCACACAGGATACCTTCTATTGAGCTTTTCTACATCTCTACACATTCCTGCACTTACCTACTTTGATTCTACACAGACATTTCATTTTTTATTTGCTACGTACCGCCAACGCGACTGGTTGAACCACTTCGGGCATCTCGGACTACGCCGGGGATTGACTTCGAGGTGGATTGGGCACCCGTCCTCAACGCTGTTGCAGGGCAGCGAGTCTCCCTATATTGTCTTTGCGTTGTTCCCGGATTGCTGGAGTTGGGTTGACTTTAGCTGCGGCTTTCCACCCATGGACTCTCGTACTTAAATCATTTTGATATTTGTTTGTTTGTGGATCACGGAACACCTCACCTTTGTCCCGCCACGTATACAAGACTTTTCTGCGCATCTTCGACTGAATCCACCCTCATTAGAGTCTGTTTGAGCTCAGTATCCTATTTTATTCACTCCCCATTACAGTCTACCGCTAGTTTGATTATTCTCCAGTAGTTATTATATTTCTTGCTGTACGACTCGGCATCGTCACCTGCACGAGCACGAGTCGGCGGCAGCACGACCGGACACTCCCTTTGTCCACCTCGGGACAAGCCTTCTCTTCGACACCAGACAGGCCAAAACGCACCGGCAGCAGCCGACGGCCAAAGGAAGCTTGATCCTCTAAATTCTACTGGATCAGTACATATTTTTGGAGCCGCGGGTATGTGTACGGCACAGTCCCGCTCAGACAGCTGCTACAGCCCCAATTATATTTACCTGTTATTGATGGGTGATCTCGTTACTCTTTCCAGGATGCACCATAACCAGTATGTCGAGGACATTGTGTCCGACAAGAGGACGGCCTTTGGCTTGTCTAGCTATCCAACCGACTTTGCTGCCACTCGTGACATGACTCTGAATGCTGGTAGCTATTATAGCTATAAAAGCCGGCACTCAGTTCTCCCGCTGGAGATTCCTGGAAAAAGGTATAGCCCCAGGTTCAGAGGAGTGGTAATCTGGACGGTTGTTGGGCAGGAATTAACAGTGGGCTCAATGTAGTCTTGCCACTAACTGACTGAACTCGTGTTAAGGCAGGTGGCCAGGGTGTAAATGTGCGGTTAAGCCTCCCTGTGGGCCGCACCGAAGAAGTCAAGGATCTCTTCAAAAAACAAACCATGCTTCTTCGTGCTGTTGAGACTGTAGATTCAGGCGACAGAGTGAGTTTTTTTCATGTGTTCTAACCACAACTGATCCAGAATTTAGCCCTCTGCTAAAACTGAAGGGGTAGTCATCACCGGGTCAGCTGTGATCGAGGATTTGATTGTGAGCTACTTCAGATCTTGTTCGAATGGGTGACCCATATTTACGGTTCAGATTTCGGTCAAAGCCAAGATTTTGAGATGGACAGAAACTGGGTTCTTCCCAAACGGCTCCAATCTGGCCATGAGAGTCTCCCTCACGAGGCTGGACACCGTTGAAGGCGGTCTCAGTAACAGCACAAAAAAAACACGTGGATCACCGACTGCGTCCCACCACCTCACAGAATTTGGTTACTCCATTAATATTTCTGATCCCTTCTGATTGCATCCACAGGTATATCTGCTGATTGCAAAATCTTACAGATTCTCGAAGGCAATGGATTTGGTACTCTAGAGGTGGAGACGGATTGTTTGGATGTAGATGATCTCTCAGATCTCGCATGAATATGTTTTGGGCTATTTGTTTTGCAACAGAGCCTCGAGATTGAATAGATGTTTATATTGAACTTCAAGTTGTGTTGTGTAGATACACCCACCAGTTAGTGGGCTATGTTGGTGTTTGTCACCGGCATTGATACCACTGACAGGGTCACGTGTAAGCTCGCGTACACCATTCCAGTACCATTCCGCGCACAACTCTTACGTCTCGGTTGCTCTCCCAGTTCCTGAAGCATTGTTGAGGCAGACTAATTATTTTTACACATGTAATCTGCTTTGTTTCGCAGTATGGGAGTCAGACCCGGTTAGTGATGTTTTGGCTTGGCTTGGTGTCAGCGACGGCGCTTTAGGTCAGCCTGACCATGATGTAGCCCAACGTGGCCACAGTCCCAGTGCAGGTGTTGAGGGGAAAGATGTCACTGTGTCGAATAGCAAGTGACCATCTGCCAAGAACCCATGCAAGTTGAACCAGAACCCGGACCATGGGAATGGTGTGCAGTCGATGCAGCAATAACCCGGTCTGACCGGGTTATTCCGGGTTGTTGTTCTGTGTTGCTTGCAGCGAGAATTCATAGGCAACGAGTGTCCGATACTGATGTAGTGTACTCGGACACACACAACTCTAGTCCACTAGCAGTGTTCCATGTTGGCGGTTGGTTGTGGGTACACTGCTCTATGACCATGCAGACCTCCGCCGGGTTACCGGCCAGAGTCTGCCTTGCTAATCCACATGGAGGCAAGTGTCTCGACATGTGGATGCAAGCTTGGTGAAAGCAGTTTCCGACAACGAACCGCTTGGGCCCACAGGCTGCGGCAACCAGGGATAGATGGAGAGAGTCGAGTATAGGGGCCAGGGGTCTGTCGACGACCACAACTGTGAGAAGACAGGACCCAAGGCAACGAGACAGACCGAAGCAAGACCAGCTTAAGTCACACACAAGTCAAGTCAAGGCCAAGGTAAGGCCGGAGAATAGACGAGATAGAATCTACCGTACAGGGAGATTCTACTGCTACTTATATACTGTTGATACAAAGGGGTCCGATCATATGAATATGTATTCCCTACTGACCATCATGGGATCGAGATGTCGGTTGCAAGGGGTGTGGTTGAAATGCGATCGTGGTTGAAATATGATCGGGGTTGAAATACGATCATGGACGACAGATGATCATGGTTGAAATATGATCGGTAGGAGTTCATGTGAGGAGCCAGAGCGATCACGATCGAGTTGGGTGTGCCTAGCATATAGGGTTCCATGCCCCTGACACTGAGGAGTCCAGGAACTAGTGGCAGTTGGACACATAGGAGTAGGCCAGGGGATGAACACCTGTCCACAGAAAGGGGTCGTGAGGACAAGTCGTTTCGAGTCCTAGGGGTTAAGAATAACCCTGGTGATGATATGTAGCTTGATAGGAGGTTGAGGAATGACCAGGCAACAGTGTCGTTCCGAACGTCCTCGATCATTGGTCAACCCGGGGGTTCTAATAACCCGGGGATGTGTTTGAGCCGCAATGAGCGGTGCGAATTGCGCAAATGAAAGGGTTTGAGAAAGGCCAAGAAATGCCAAATCATGACACTTGGCTTCGAAACCCCGGCTTTGGTTTCAGATTCTTCAAGCCAAAGCCAAAGCCATGGACGGGGGCTTGGCTTTGGCTCAAGCCGGGACTTCAGAGACCATATAGTAGGCTGTCGTGTGGTAAAGATTATATGTATATATTAAATGTTCATTTCATGCAGTCCTGTGTGATTCCAACCGGTAGGAGGTTGTACCTGCTGGGCCGACACTGATGATCTCCCCGCATCGATCACAGCTGACCTCGTGGGTCTTCCTCTCGTCGTTGTGACGCATTAAATATTTCGTGCCATCGGCCAATTGAATTATCTGAGGTTCCAATCTTGGTTTTACTCTCGGGGCCATGAGAGGGGAAGAGGGGGGATGCAGTGGGTGCCATAGAGCCACTCAATGTGCTTTTATCGCCCCTCATGGCGCCCAAATACCTAAACTGACGTTCCCGTACTCGTGTTGTTGTAGATACTATCCCGCGAACATCGATTGCGCTCAAGCGCGCTTACACGTGACCCTGTCAGATCAATGCCGGTGACAAACACCAACATACTGTTGAGGGTCCATCTTTGATGGCGCTTGACAGATCGCCCCATCTATCCGGAAATGAGTTATTCCACGGCGCGTCCCGGCCTCCGGCCCATGATACAGATCGACACCTGTCAGATGATACAGCAGTAGATAGATATAAACAGTACGCACTTGTTCTTTGCTCTCAGTCTTTGATCCCACATAGCGGGAGACTGGGGGTGAGTACACTAGTTACTCTTCATACCTTATTCTGTAGTTATTGCACCTTCTGCGCATTTAAAGGTATTTAATATACAGTCTTTGATCCCAGATAGCGGGAGTTATTGTGCCTTCCGCGCATTTACAGATTTTGATACTCTCTTTGTCAAGCCATCAGCACCCGATAGGAAAAAATATGGACTTCAACAATGTCGAACGCCGTGGAGCAACCCGCAAAGTCCCGATGGAGGTGCTCGGTCTTGGATTTTCGCGCACCGGCACTGTATGTACGTTAACTACTTTTCCTGTGTTGCATCTCACGCTCCTAATTATCCATCCTGTCGAAGCATTGCGCATTGCGCTGGAGAAGCTCGGTTACAAGGAGACGAATCACGGCTTTACGGTGTCCCAAAATCTGAGGGAGGTAGAGATGTGGACAGAGGCAATCAACGCCAAGTTCTTCGGGATCAGCAAACCCTTTGGGTGTGCCGAGTGGGACCAGCTGCTTGGGCACTGCATGGTGAGTGACCATTCGTACAAAGCATGATGCAGAAGCCGATTGGGGAGCGCGTAGGCTGTCACTGACATCCCACACCTCCTGTTCGCGGAGGAGCTTGTCGCGGCATACCCCGAGGCAAAGGTTGTGCTGACATTGCGCGACCCTGACAGCTGGTACAGATCGTTCGCGAATACAGTGCTCTACAGGATGCGGACTCCCGGCGGCAGGCTCATCGCGTGGCTTCTACCCCAGACATTACGCAAGCTCTACATGTTTGTTCACGTCATATGGCTCGCCATGTTCAAGACTAAGCTAGCTGACCTCACAATGGAGAAAGCGAAAGCACGCTATGTTGCGTATTATGACGAGGTGCGGCGCATGGTCCCCAGGGAGCGCCTCCTCGAATACCGCATTGGCGAGGGGTGGGAGCCTCTGTGCAAGTTTCTTGGGAAGCCGATTCCCGAAGAGCCGTTCCCTAAAACCAACGACACGCAAGCGTACAACGACCGTGTCCAGAAATTGACTGGTGGTGCTGTTGTGCGCACAGTGGCGCTTAAATATTTGCTACCTGCCATATTAGTGGTGGTGTGCATCCTGTATGCACGCATCAGCACCTGACAGTGCAGACATCAGGAAAAAAGTCCACGGTAATTTGTAGCCTGATTAATTATGTTGTCAGACAGTCCTTGGTAAATGTCAGCTTATATATTCAGTCACTATTGTGTTGAGGGGCCTAAATTTAAATAAATAAATACAAAGTCATTTAAGGCCCTGATCGGGTGCTCTGCCTAGCGAAGACATCTGCCTCGGGTAGAGTAATATACCCGCCGGCGGAAAGTTCGTTGGCGGCCACTGGCAGATATCAAGGGGTGTTGTTAGGTGATGTTTCCCAGGGTGGGCCAAGATAAGATAACGTCTGACTGCAATCTCCACCAGTCCACAGGGCCTTGGTGTTCAGTTCATCCACTGAACTCCAGTGAAGTCCACTATGTCCTGCTGGATTCCACTGTAGATTGGTACCTGTGTCAGGTCCATATAGATCTTGTTGGCAGGTGGCAACCAGGTACCATATCTTGTCAGTATCTGCAGGGTCAACGGCCAACTTGTACCAAGTCGGTAGGGTCAAAGGACTTTCTTATTGAATTCATCTTCGTCTTTTTAGTTATAGCCTCCATATGGAAACTAGTGTCCGCCAGGCTCCTACCCACCCGCACGTTACGGGGTTGGGGAAGACAGAGTAGGCGTAGTTACAAGTGAAATATGTGCCCTAGCACATGTAGTCATACAAAATGTCAAATCACTGTTAGCCGACATAATAGCTTCCGAACTTCCAAGGCCCCAACCCCTCCACGGCAGCTGGCCTTTAACAGACGTAAACAACATAGCCACCCGCTTCGCCAAGTTTTTAAAGACCTTCCGGGTTGATTTCCTACCCCTCAGTAAATTTTCAGGTGGGCCTCAGAATGCATTGGGAGGCCCATAGAGCAAGTCGCCGCATTTTTAGGAAGGGTATTGGGAGGGAAAGATTATTTTCGTCAAATGTGGCTATGTTGTTTACAGTTGTTAAAGGCCAGCCGCCGTGGAGGGGTTGGGGCCTTGGAAGTTCGGAAGCTATTATGTCGGCTAACAGTGATTTGACATTTTGTATGACTACATGTGCTAGGGCACAGATTTCACTTGTAATTACGCCTACTCTGTCTTTCCCAACCCCGTAACGTGCGGGTGGGTAGGAGCCTGAGTGTCCGCCCATGAATACCGCTAGCTACCGCTACTAAAACATTGGACTCCAGTGGACCATGAGCTCAGGCAACATCCACTGGTACAGTGAGATGCAATATAGCTTAACGGGTTCCACTGGACTTCAGTGGCCCTCATGCTGATTGAGAGTCCAATGGAAGTTGCCAAATTCCACTGGAAAACAAGCCATCTTGCAGGATCTTCGTGTAATCATGGGCCACTGAACTCCACTGTAAGCTGTTGACCCCAGTAGTGGACCACATGAGGATGGATGGCCAGTGGATTCCACTGGAAAGTGAATGGGCAGCCATTGGCCACCGCTGCCGAACGATGCCGACCAGTACCGTTTCCACTGCCGCATATATTACTGCTCGGGCGCTGCCCCGAAGAAAAGCCGAAGCATATTTCCACCGGCTAAGCGCGTGAAGTCACATCAGTCACACTTTGTAAATAGTCATACATAAAGCTTTTTGACCTCGTATCACGCGTATTACTGGGTTCTCTGTACAGAATGACGTGAAACAACATGGCCTTGACGCGTATAATTGTGCACAAGGCATCTGCAGCTCATCAAAACGCCAAAAAACAGAAGGAACGAGACCGGCAGCAGAAACTCAGGCAGATTGCAGCTGTAGTCTGTGCTGTGGCCGCCGTTGCCGGGGTAGAATATGAATCGATGGCCATCGTAGGCATCCCACACCCACTGAAGGCTCCAACCATATCCATTTTTAAAAGTTTAAACGGAAAACCCGTTTGTGTTTCTGTTTCGTTCAGGCGGCCAAACGGTTGGAAAACCGTATTTTTACACGGTTAACTGACAGTTCCCCAAAATTAAGCTGGCTTCGCATATGGTAGCGGACAGAACTTTGTGACAAGTTTGAGTCCCGATTCGGAAATTTCAAATCGTTACTACTGACTCAAACGTTTCTCAATTTTGAGTTGGAGTGTGTAGAAAGCACGCCTCGACAGATCCCTCGGTCTAAGGTTCCTGTTGCATTCAGTGACAGCGGGGTCCCTCCGACGGTCTCGAGAGCATGAATAGCCGAGTATGGCGAGCCTCTTAGTTCACGTAAGCGCAATTGAATCTTTCAAGATTACGGATCCAACTCTGGACTCGCGAGCGCAGCGTATCCCTGTGCACTCCGGAAAATCCGAAGTTTTGGGGGCCCCGATAATGTTCCCGAAACCTTTGGTTTCTGGCGTACAGAAACTGTTCCTGAAACCAAAGGTTTCAGAAACGTTATCGAGGCTCCCGAAACTGCGGATTTTCCGGAGTGATGGCCGGTATCACATAAGAGCTAGAGAAGTTCGTTCGGTACGCTGCTATGGGCCATATAGTGTCTAATCACGAGTCCCGAAAAAAAAACATAGACTCGTTTATTTACTCGCGTTCGAGGTCAAAAATTATCAATGTAATGTGTTGGAACTGTTTACTTTTTAGGGAATTTTGGCATCTCAATTCGGCCAGAACGACTAAAACACTGGGGTAGGCCCTGAATCCTCTGGTGCCACTCGAGAGGGAATCCCGCAATGTCGCTGTGCTGGGATGAAGCAAGATGAAGATCACTGCTAAACATGCGCAAACTGCTGACTAATCGGCCCGAACGCCGGCTGGACGCGTCCGTGCGCACTACCGCAACACGTACTGTGTTTTACTCATGCGATTCCTTTTTCTGTGCGTACTTGTTCCCTTGCACCGGACGAGCGGGAGGTACGATTCAAAGAGATCCGATGAGATCCGAAATCCCGATTTGATCCCCATCACGAAACATAACCGAGTGGCTGTACCCGTCTTTCTTCCCTCTCTGGCAACCTTTCTCACTGCAGTCTGCGGATGGCGTCCGACGAGTCCATCGCTGGAAATTCACCTATCTCTCTCAATATATCGAAGACTCTTGGACTCACCTCATCGCTCTCTTATCGCTGTCGAAGAAGAATTGCATACGACGATTTGTCGACATTTGTCTTGCCCCACGTTGCCCGGGTTTTTGGACGAACCACAACATGAAGCGCGGGACCTCATAGGTCGGCTGACCGCATTGAATTACAGCCTTTGCCAGCTTTAATACGAGAAGGCACCTCTTCTTCGCGAGATCGTTGCTCTATCATCTGCTCGTCATGTACACTGTGATCCCCATCAGCCTCTAATGCTATCAAAACTAGTGTACCTCGACTGACGCTTAGATTTCAACTGAGGTGAACCGCACCTACCGTTGTTGGAGCTCTCTGGCATCACCCGGATCCAATTTCTCATTGACGTACTGGCAATTACTCTCTCCCCTCGATTCCCGTAGTGCGTCAGTCTTCCTTGGCTGCGCAGGTTTCATTTCCGAAAGCCCATACCTTTCATGTGCCGGTCTTCCGCCGACTCAAGAGGCGTCCATGTTACACCATAATTTGGCGCGCCGAGTCATTCGGCGTGTTCCCAACTAGCCAGGTCACCTCAATTTGGGAACGGGAGCCTGGAGTCAGTACTCCCAAAAATAAATCGGATCAGCAGCGCACCAATGGCAAGGGTCAGTGGCGCCCGGCACCTTTTCAGTTGATATCTGCCGTCCCGATTCTCGCTAGCCCGGCGCTAATCTCCCTCGTATATAGCACAGCACACTGACGTTGCAATAACCCTTGTCATGATAGCGGGCCCGATTCACCTGCAATTGCTACAGCTTGGCTGCAAGCGTTCGGCAACACTCTGGCCGCCAACGACGTCCCCGGGGTGGTGTCCTGTTTCACGACGGACGGATACCTCCGCGACATCCTCGTCCTCACATGGCGAAATCGCACTTTGGCTGGGCGCGCGCGCATCGATGCGTATCTCAATGACACGCTCAAAGCTGCGGCCATTACCACTGTCCAACTCGACACCCGTGCGCATCTCACTCTCGAATACCGACCCGCAACACACGCC
>JARJLF010001976.1:0-54278 GCA_029378395.1 Mycena leptocephala | reverse complement strand
TTAGGTGAGGGCAGTGTTTCTACACTTAAATACATGTTTGGACAAAAAAACCTCCATACAAATATTGACTGTATGTCCCACCAATTGCCTGAGGGATTTCTACCACTCCCAATGGTTGTTATTACCAATAAAACTACTGTGAGCACGTATATAGCTCACCAGGGCTTCAATTGTAAACAATTCCTAGTCTAAATAATTGTTTCCCCAAGGCCCCAAGTTCATTGCTTTCCTTCAGAAAGGGAAGTTCAGACATGTGTACTGGAAGCGGCAATGTTCACGTGGAATTTTATCCGCAATTTAGAACCTAAAGTATCCTCAGTGTACATCGGTCGCCCGGCCCTTGCCTCCTCACATCCCCGCAACGCCGCGTCACATCCCCGCAGTGCCGCGTCAGCGCCTCGGCAGCGCCGCGTCAGTTCCCCGCACTGCCGCGCAATTCCCCGCACTGCCGCGTCAATTCCCCGCACTGCCGCGGCAGTTCCCCGCAGTGCCGCCTCAAACACCGCAGTGCCACCTCACCCTATATCGCAGGGACCAATGATTCTTGACTGCCTACCTGAGTTTACCCGAGATTTAGAGTGGTGGTTGGACTGGCCGCTTCATCTTCAGTTCTGGTGTGCTCCTTGTCTCCGTTGTTCCGTGTCTTTTGGAATCGAGCTCAAACACTGGTTTCTTTATTGAAAGTTCCTGAATGTGCTGGATGAATGCAATCAGGAATGGTAACACATGGTAAATCTGCTCACTGGAATACTCCATGCATGGAGCATGGTTGAAACTCTGCCTCCAAGTATTCCCTCGGGAACTCATCGTACCATACGGTGTTCAAACAGTTCTAGGGACGTTAGTTGGATGATGAAGAACTTCATTTCTTTCTTATGGCCTAAACGTCAGGAACACACGGATCGTGGCAGTGTATATTAATGTGTAGCATATCAGTCACTAGATGGAGCAATACCTTAGAGTAAACCCCACGGTTAGAGGATCCATGTTACATCGAGGTCCGAGTTTGACTTGGCAGTGACTGTATGAAAGATGTGTCTGTTTGAATTCCTGAAGGCATTTGTCCATATTCCGGGGAAGTGCGGACAACTAGCGGTTGGGAAAGGATTAGGTACATTGAGTCGAAGTAACCAAACTTGAACAGATTCCTTCAAGTTGGGTGAACAAAACATTGTATTAAACATCGCAAACACTGGCTCGGTTGAATTCTTGTGGTAAGTATGATGAGTGTGCTCTCAGGCTAACCAATGCAGGATATCAGAAAAATCTGTCCAGTCTGTGAATACAGTATCAACGGATGTACTTGCATCATTCTAAGGGTGATACTTATACGACGTCTGACTTGGAGGAGTTGGATTTTTGCAGAAGATCCGGATACTCTCGCTAGTGAACAAACAATGGGACGGTCTTTTGTGGCAATTTTTCTTGGCCTCAAGGCGAGGGTATAATTCGCTCACGGTGCCACGACACTTGGTCCCCAATGTTGCAGCACTACCGGTCGCAAATATCCACACAAGCCGGGTAAACAATAACCACGGTGCTACTACTTTTCACGCAGTTCAATTTGCGAGAAATTAACTCAAGAGTCCTCATGGCCTGTCAGTACAGAAGTGCGGGTATCAGTCTAATTAACTGAATTCTATGGTACCCACAGAAAATGTATTTCTTTGTGCCGCGGCAGATAGCGGGGGTTCTCCAGTGCCGCAGTACCCATGTTGCTGTAGACGTCGCTGGATGTTGGAAAGTCCACCCTAACTTTGATTGGCCATTGGACCACATACTCCTTGTGGTGAATTGACTAGTTGGGTTGCAATATTGCCCTCAGCCTGAATTAGTTTCATCCCCGTTTATCCACCCGGACCTGATGAAGTCCGACAGAGTGCCATTTTATGTTCATTGAATTTAGTGCTTGTAATGCATGAAATGTCTTGAGACGGATCGATTTTGCCTCCCACTCGTAAATATAAGCAAAATCAGCATGATAATTGATCTCAGTCAGCCCTATGTTCAATAAGTCAAGGATGAAACCCACAAAATCCAAAAAAGTCCTTCCAGAACCCACCCGCCGACTTCCACTATCCAATATAGTGATGGGGCGCATCGACTCAGTTCAATGTTCGGCTTTACATAATTGCGAGTTGTTTACCTATGGGCCTGCCATCGTTGGATTTGCGCAGATCTAGTATGTTCATAATTTATCCCCAAACCCAAGAGACTCAAAATGTCAATCGCCGTGCAAAATGGGTTGAGCCAGTGATACCATGTGCAGCTCGCCTCAGAATCAGTTGGCAGTTTTCTTTGCCGGTCATCGAATTTGATCCTTGACAGGGAAGATTTAGTAGAATTGCTGCACCCGCAGGTTCCACAAGCATACATGGACGATTTCCTTCGCACGTATCCCGAAGATTCAATCCCCCTTCGACCAGACTTGAATTCTCCAAGTATTTTATGTACGTGGAAAGTGAGTGCTCGGCTTCAAATCAAATAAGGGGTGAACACGACATATCGCAGTGAGGTTGAAAGTTCAACGGCGCGGCAAAGTCGCCTCTATCCTTGTGGAAACCACCACTATCGCAGCACTACCAGTGCACAGATGGATTCGATAATAGGCCTGCGAGTCAGTTGAGCCGGCACGTCTGACCAACGCCCGCGGCCATATGGTACATTCCAATTGAATGGAAAATCTGGTCAGCGAAGAGGCTGCCCCGATAGTGTTGTTGGTGAGATTTAAAATGTATTGCATCCACGGACTGTACTGCCGTGGCACAGGCCGAGAACGCCGGCACGGAACGTGGACAGCGCGACCCCAATTTCCGTTCAGTTGAATTTTGCGGATGTGAGACACGAGTTTCACAGTTGAAACTTGAACTCTGATTCGGACAGAATTCGGGGGCACGATCGAGACTCGACGAACCGGCGGAGAACATGACAAGCCAAGATCCAGAATCTCAGCACACACCGGAGGCTATTGGACGATGAATCCACCAGAAATGGTTGTATGTTCCGCGGGAATCTGTTAGCTTTCATCAGGTCAAATTGACCTTGGCATGAACTAACTCTCAAATGGCAGGTGCCAAAGATCCGTGAATTTAAGAACCTCTGTACCTTAATCTGGTTGCTTGATAAATTGTCACGCGGAATAGACAGGAATAGACCCGGCATGGGACGACACTTCGGTGGACTTTTCCAACGCAGGGATTTCTGGGAGTAATGGATGTTGAGATATCAAGTCGTAGCGCGACGAGCCTGAAATCAACAGATGTCCAGCCTTTACCTTCTTCTCGAATGATAGGGAATCGAGAACCATCCAGATCTGTGTATTTGGATTACTTGGAACGACACTGGTTGAGTAATTTCCACTGAAAGACTTGAAATGCTCAACCAGTGCGAGTCGGAATTGAAATTTCTGGGAAAGAATATAACGGCACTGCAGGATGCCTGCAAATCCATCTCACAGGGGGCAAACAGCGTGGCTTATTTGTAAATAAGCCAGCGTTGCTTGTAGGCGGCTTATTGGTGGCTTATTTGCCGCTTATGCCGGGCTTATCGGATTAGACAGCGATAAGATTTGATCAGTTGATAAGGGTTGATAAGGGTCCTTCCTGATTGGGAATTGATGCCCAGTGAAAATCCCGGGTCGAGTCTCGACCTCGAGACTGTGATGCAGGATGGGGGTTGCACGGTATATTTATGTACAGTGTTTTCAAGGTTTCTTTTATTCTGATTGAAATGCCTCATGGTCAGGAGCGCGTCGCTCAGAGGCCCCATCGTGGCATCGTCGCGTGTAATTCCTATCAACTTACCTTCGCAATACCTCCTCCAATTGGTACATGCTTCCTGTTCTGCATTTTAAGTTACCTTGTCATATACGTCACAAGCATTGGTGATCTCTGGCGAGTCTCAGCTCATACAATTGCGCATGCACTCACATTTGCTATGCACACATTCATCCAATTCTAGAATTGAGAGACAAGATAGCTTTTTAGTGGCCCGATCAGTGTTTTTCTGGCATCAAAACGACCAAAAAGTTATCTCCTCCCTCAATTCTCACCCAAATCGTCTAACACCTTCACTGCGTGTCCCGCAATACATTTATAAGAGTCTCTCGAGACAGAATATTTTATTTCGACATAATGCAATTGTTACAGAATTTTTACTGTTCCTATTGCTTTCTTTGTTCCCTCCGCGCATTTCAATTAAAAAATTCATAATATTGTGCTAAGTACGACATAATCTAGTACTTACAATCCTGTTGACGAAGTTCTACCAGGAATCCCAGCCAGCCACCATCCATCCAGTTGCATGCAAAGGGTCGGTGGTGAACGAGCCAGTGTGGCTCTGGGGAAGTGGATTAAATTTGACGAAACATACAATGAATCCTCGGTGCTACGGCAAGCCACTGAAAGCCCTGGGAAGAGACTCAGACCAATGGAAACAATGAATGGGCCTCAATTCCGCACATTCTAGAACCACGACCAATTTAAACAAGGGCTCTGTGAGTGTGAGTAAGTTTATTGACATTTAATTCAGTCAAAAATCACCAAACATCCTCGCCTTCACGATGAATCGACAGCAAATTTAGGCAAAGGGCCGACAATGCTCTGTATTTCAGATTTAAAATGCAAGAACATATGGAAAGACAATCCCGACGTACCTGGGATATTCTACCCACCATGTGTGAATGGATCAAGGAGAACTGGGAGGAGGTGATTGAGCAAGATCAGAGCAGACGAAGGAAGCCCTTACTTAGAGCGCCGGATCCATCACTCTGGGGGATTGAGTGAATGTGTGCATAGCAAATGTGAGTGCATGCGCAATTGTATGAGCTGAGACTCACCAGAGATCACCAATGCTTGTGACGTATATGACAAGGTAACTTAAAATGCAGAACAGGAAGCATGTACCAATTGGAGGAGGTATTACGAAGGTAAGTTGATAGGAATTACACGCGACGATGCCACGATGGGGCCTCTGAACGACGCGCTCCTGACCATGAGGCATTTCAATCAGAATAAAAGAAACCTTGAAAACACTGTACATAAATATACCGTGCAACCCCCATCCTGCATCACAGTCTCGAGGTCGAGACTCGACCCGGGATTTTCACTGGGCATCAATTCCCAATCAGGAAGGACCCTTATCAACCCTTATCAACTGATCAAATCTTATCGCTGTCTAATCCGATAAGCCCGGCATAAGCGGCAAATAAGCCACCAATAAGCCGCCTACAAGCAACGCTGGCTTATTTACAAATAAGCCACGCTGCTTGCCCCCTGTGTCTGAATGCGGGGATCACTATAGCAGTAGATTTGCTTTGCTTCAATTGAAAATATGCTCCAGAGTTCGAGACAAGATTTGAAGGGACAATCATTGACCGATTACTGGGATGGTTCGTTCAGCCTGGACCGCCTGAACTCTTGAGTACATACGTGGATGCTTACAAGTCTTGCACGAATTGTCTCTGGCACCAATGGGCTGTTCCAGGACAGCACCAGTGCACAGTGTGTATGAATTTGATTGCGAAGTTGGATTTGCCGCAGTCTTCTAGACTGTCGTGTAGCTTAATGCCAGGATATTCAGTCAAGTGCTCCGTCATTCACGGTGGATTAGGCAGTAACATCAGAAGTACGCTGTGCGCTGCGAGGAACAATTGAAAAATTCATACCCATCGCTCACGCAAGGTGCCCGGAGTGGAAATTTAACCACATCACTTCCAATGAAAGTGTATTCAGATCTAGAAGCACCCCTATTCACGTCGTCAAAGTGCTTGCAACTCCCAATGTCTGAGATATATATATTGCCTGGCAATAATGCACGTGTTTATGCCGGCATAACACACTTAAAGAGAGATGCAGGTACCTACAATTAATATTCAGACTTGAAGGCCACTGCTTCCCCTTCGTTCCTGTTATTTTTTTATCCCAAACTTGGGAGTTAGACATGGTCTAGTCAACATCTAGTCAAAAATTGGAGGTGTTTCAGGCTGCTGTGAATCGGGGTTGTTGTGATGATTTGTGCGCTCTGGAGGGTGTATTGAAGGTATTAAACCTTGCCTCGATAGGCCTTGCGGTATAGAACAGTGTGTGGAAGGAGTTAAAGGCGGCGCGGCACTTAACCCCTCTGCCGCGGCAATTGCACAGCCACCGCCGCCTCAATTCCCCGCACTGCCGCGTCAGTGCGCGGCAGTCGCGCGGCACGCGCGGCATTTCCACCCAGCCCCGATCAATGTCGGAGATTAAGACGGCGTTATTAACGGTACGCCCACCGATCCAGTTGAAAAGGGTGTTAGTTGGCACCTCCTCGTCTCACAGGTTGGACTCCATTTCCAACAAGAGTACCCCAGTTCATTGCCTGCATCCCCGATTTTTCTTTTCTATCTTTGAATCGGAGCTCAAGATTGAATCTTCGTTGTCAGTGCGAGATGAAAGCTTGTTGTCATGCAGAAGCGCCACTGTCAATCCAAGTTTGGCACCCACGTAAGTACTGCACCCGAACACTGCAGCGACCACGTAACACCTTCAAGTCCTCACGCTAAACACTCTAGTTATTACCCTCCTGCTCATCGACATTGAGCTGAAAAATCGACTGATTTGCATTTCGAGCAGTACTACAGCAGTTCCTGCGGGAGCCCGATAAGATGGAAATGTCACTGTCAGCTGGCTGTCAATCAAAGTTCGACGTTCCAACTTCCCGCAGATACTGGGCGGGAACAATGAGGCCAGCCACTCCCCGGATCTGCCGTCACCGCCTTCTGTCTAATTTAAAGCCCACTGTGGTGCCCGCGTGTTACGGCGACCCATCCTCTCATACTTGTCTTTGCTCGAATACATTCTTCGTGCTACAACCCCAAGTCTACTGCAGCAATACATCCTCTTTGATTGGTCTGTCTCACATGTGACCTTTGGCACTGGCTGACATACCTCATACATAAGATCCCCACTTACTCAGAATGGCTATGTCTCTCCCACCCAGTGAACTCTACCTTACCATCCATGGTGCGAGAGAATTTGATTAGTATATTAACATCCATGTTTATTTCACCCAGGAGGCCAAGGAGGCGATGGGGGAGAGGGTATTGGGCGAGGACAGGGTGGTCATGGAGGTGTTGGGCAAGGTCCCACCGTGAATTTTAATTACGGTGACAAGGAAGAAGAACGCAAAAAAATCATTGACTGGCTTTCGCCAATCAATTTCTTTCTACGACATGCAGATATCTCACAGCTGCGGGAGAAGGGAACTGGTGGATGGCTGCTTGCAGATCCTGTCTTTAAAAAATGGGAATCTGGTTCTGGAAGCACCCTTTGGTGCCGTGGAATTCGTATGTGATTCATGCTAATATGCTCCCAGACTAACCAAGTTGAAATTTACAGCGGGTGCAGGGAAAACAGTCCTTGCGTGCGACCATTTTCCACATTAAGTGGCCACCACTAATTATGACAATCCTAGATCAATGGTTGTGGATCATCTCAGTGCTGCATGCAAAAACAACAAGGATATTGGTGTAGCTTGCATTTATTTGAACCACAAGGAAGTCGACAACCAAACACCATCTAGGCTTCTTGCAGGTCTCTGGAGACAGCTGGTACTTGACAGGAAAATCAGTTCCATTGCAGAGAATTTATACATGCAGCACCGAGAGAAGGGCACAGCACCATCTCTGGAAGAAGTTGGCAGTGTACTCAGGTCAAGCATCACAGAGTTGTCAAAGGTCTTCATTATCATTGATGCCATGGATGAATATCCTGAATTTCAGCGACATATTCTCCTTCAACAACTGGCAGCAATGGGTAGCAATGTGACCTTGATGATCACTTCAAGGCCAAATATTTCTCCAGAGTCTTCCTCCTTTCCCAATCTTGAAACACTGGATATTCAGGCAGCACCAGAGGATATCCAAGCATACATCAATGCACAGATCAAGTCGTCTCCACGCCTGTCCAAACACATTCAGAAGAAACCTGCATTGCAGGAGGAAATTCATGCAAAGATCACTGATACTGTGGATGGAATGTAAGTGGGAATGACACCTTGTAAGAAAGCAACTGAAATAAATTCTGACTAGGTTCCTTCTGGCTAAACTTCACATTGAATCTCTCATAACCAAGAGCACAATTGGGGCTGTTCAAGACACTCTGAAAAAACTACCCAAGGATATTCATGACAGCTACGATATTGCAATGCAGCGAATAGAAGGCCAGAATGAGGATGACAGAAGGACAGCTCGCTCCACCCTTATTTGGGTTGTTAATTCAAAGCGCCCATTAAAAGTCTCTGAAATAACAGCAGCTCTAGCTATCAAGCCAGGTGCACAGAGCCTTAATGAAGACTATCTCCTGGACATCGAGACTATTCTTGCTGTCTGTGCTGGGCTTGTCATTGTGGACAAGGAATCTTCTGTGGTGCGACTCGTCCACTACACCACACAGGAATATCTGGACAAAATTCAGGCTGAGAAATTCCCGGATGCACAAACAGAGATAACATGCACTCTGCTCACATACCTTGCCTTCGAAGAATTTTCAGACATATCCTCGGATTCTACCTCAGATTCAACCTTTGATGTGTCCTCAAAATTTTCCTCGGAGATTTCCCTAAATTCAACCTTCCCTCTCCTTGACTATTGTCAATTTTGCTTTGCACATGCTGCTGGACAACCTGAAGTTGAATTCAGAGAACTCCTTCTGATGTTTTGTGAGGAGGCCCTGCATTGGAAAAAAGCAATGAGGTGGAGATGGGAGTACCAACTATGGGATTATTCAGATTGGCCATCACAGCCCTCTGTATTGTGGATTGCAGCTGCTGCAAACCTTGTGGATACTGCAAAGTATCTGCTGGGAGCGACACCATTGCTGCAGCCTTCAGGAAACCAAGAGATCATTGTAGCATCATACTATGGCCATGCAGAGATTGTGTCCTTCCTTCTTGAAATGGGTGCCAACGTCAATGCAGCAGGGGGAGAAGATAGGAGCTCATTGCAGGCTGCTGCTGCTGGAGGCCACACAGAGATTGTCAGCATCCTTCTTGAAAAGGGTGCCGACATCAATGCAGAAGGGGGAAGATATGGGAGCTCATTGCAGGTTGCCGCTGGTGGAGGCCACACAGAGATTGTTGGCATCCTTCTTGAAAAGGGTGCCGATGTCAATGCAATAAGGGGATTGTATGGGAGCTCATTGCAGGCTGCTGCTGCTGGAGGCCACACAGAGATTGTTGGCATCCTTCTTGAAAAGGGTGCCAACGTCAATGCAGTGGGGGGATTGTATGGGAGCTCATTGCAGATTGCTGCTGCTCGAGGCCACACAGAGATTGTCGGCATCCTTCTTGAAAAGGGTGCCGACATCAATGCAGAAGGGGGAAGATATGGGAGCTCATTGCAGGTTGCCGCTGCTGGAGGCCACACAGAGATTGTTGGCATCCTTCTTGAAAAGGGTGCCGATGTCAATGCAGCAGGGGGAAAAGATGGAAGCTCATTGCAGGCTGCTGCTGCTCGAGGCCACACAGAGATTGTTGGCATCCTTCTTGAAAAAGGTGCCAACGTCAATGCAGCAGGGGGATTCTATGGGAGCTCATTGCAGATTGCTGCTGCTCGAGGCCACACAGAGATTGTCCGCATCCTTCTTGAAAAGGGTGCTGACATCAATGCAGCAGGGGGAACATATGGGAGCTCATTGCAGGCTGCTGCTGCTGGAGGCTGCACAGAGATTGTCAGCATCCTTCTTGAAAAGGGTGCCGACATCAATGCAGCAGGGGGATTCTATGGGAGCTCATTGGAAATTGCTGCTGCTCAAGGCCACACAGAGATTGTCTGCATCCTTCTTGACAAGGGTCCTGACATTGATGCAGCAGGAGGAGGCTATGGGAGATCATTGGAGGCTGCTACTGTTCAAGGCTACACAGAGATTGTTGGCATCCTTCTTGAAAAGGGTGCTGAGTATAAGAGCTTCTTTTATGCTGCCATTGCCAATGGCTACACACAGATTGTCCATATCCTTCTTGAAAACGGTGCCAATGTCAATGTAGCAGAGGCACGCTATGGGAGCCCTTTGCAGGCTGCTGCTGCTGTAGGCCAGACAGAGATTCTCCATATACTGCTTGCAAAAGGAGCAAATGTCAATGCAGCAGGGGGAGAGTATGGGAGCTCATTGCAAGCTGCTGCCTACATGGGCCACACAGAGATTGTCCATATTCTGCTTGAAAAGGGAGCCAATGTCAATGCAGCAGGGGGATACCATGGGAGCGCATTGCAGGCTGCTGCTGCTGGAGTCCGAACAGAGATTTTCCATATCCTTCTTGAAAAGGGTGCTGATGTCAATGCAAGAGGGGGAGAATATGGGAGCTCATTGCAGATTGCCACCCACAGAGGCCAAACAGAGATGGTTCACATCCTTGTTAAAAATGGTGCCAATGTCAATGTAGCTGAGGGAAAATATTGGAGTGCATTGCAGATTGCTGTCTACTTGGATTACTCACAGATTGTCTGTATCCTTGTTGAAAGCGGTGCTGATGTCAATGCAGCAGGGGGAGATTATGACAGCCTATTGCAGGCTGCGGTCTACAAGGGTCATACAGAGATTGTTCGCATCCTTGTTGAAAAAGGTGCTGGTGTCAATGCAGCAGGGGGAGATTATGACAGCTTATTGCAGGCTGCTGTCTACAAGGGTCACACAGAGATTGTCTGTATCCTTGCTGAAAATGGTGCCAATGTTAATTCAGGAGGGGGGGAGTATGGCAGCTTATTGCAGGCTGCTGTCTACAAGGGTTGCCCAGAGATTGTCCATATCCTTGTTGAAAATGGTGCTGATGTCAATGCAGCAGGGGGCAGATATGGGAGCTCTTTGTGGGTTGCTGCCTTCTGGGGCCACACAAACATTGTCTGTATCCTTCTTGAACAGGGTGCCAACATCGATGCAAGAAGGGAAAATTATGGGACCTTGTTGCAGGTTGCCATCTGGATGGGCCACAAAGAAATTGTCTGTATCCTCCTTGAAAAGGGTGCCTTCGTCAATCCAACAGTGGAGTACTATGGGACCTTGTTGCAGGCTGCCACTTGGATGGGCCGCACAGAGATTGTCCATCTCCTGATGGATAAGGCTGCCAATATCAATGTAGCAAGGGGAAAATAGGGCCCTGCACTGGAAATTGCAACAAACTAAGGCCACTATAAAATTGTCTGCATATTGGAGAGGAAAATGACTGGGATGGGCAGTTGGGAGTCTGGCTGTAAATTTCTATGTTGGCTGCTCACATACCCTTCTATCAGTTACTACACAACTTTGGAAATATTATAGACAGTAGGTATATTCATGACCCAAAAACTCTTGGTCCTAGGGTTTTCAGGCACTGCTCAACAATGATAGCATATCTTTGGATAAAATGAAATGTTGAATAGTCCAAGATGATCATGTACCCATGCCCGAGATATTGAAATATTCTGATATGGTGTCAAACGAGTGAGAAACACAAAAATGCCATTTTCAACTCATTCAAATACTTTTTTCATAAAAAAATATATGAATCACCCATGTCATAGCCCTGGATGTGCCTGAGATTCCAAATTTTTCAAAAAGATATGCAGGGGTAGTCACCAAGTTGTGATTGCAGCTAATTTGAGTGAAATTTGTTCAAAGTTTGGTTATTTTAGTCACTTTGTAGCTGCTGTAGCATGCATATTTCTAGACTTTCTTCCAGTGTGTGCCCTTATTTGCATCCATTTGCTTAACTGATCCAGGCTTGCCGAGTGGGCATAAAGTCTCCTATGGTGCCACTTACATATTCAGCCCATGAGGCTTCAAATTTGGTAATTACCTTTCCGTTTTTAGGACTCAAGCTACATGTGGTCATTTTGTGTCCACTGAGCTGGTTAATGGCACAGCATAGAAATTCCACTATGGTGGAGCAGTTAATTGTCTTGTGGGATCTTTTCACCTCATGCAAAGCTCTCGATTAGGGATTCAACCCAGCTGTCCTGTCAGATGGCCAGGTCAAAAAAACAGGTCTCGTTTCCAACAGACGGGTGCCGTCTGTCATACCTGTTATGGCCATCTGATGCACCTGCCCCTCCTGTATTTCCTCCCACACTCTAAACCTACTTGAGCTACTTTCCCCACCTAACCCACACACCTGGCCTGTACCTCCAGTTCACTTCACATTAACCTGCCTCTACCTTCATGCCTGCTCTCCTCCTGCCACTTCTGCCTGCCCCTATGTGCCAAAGCCTCCCTGTCAGGGGGACCCCTGACCGGTTGCCGGTCACCGTCCTCCTGACAACCAGTCCACCAACTTGACATGGCATCAAGTCTGCAATCAAGCCCGAGACTTATGCCGATCCCTCTGATCAACCTGGTCACATGCTACTAGTCAGTAGCCAGTTTATATCTAATGATTCGGCATTTTCAAACCTCTTTTCAACTTTCCACAGTGGATCATTCCAACACCAACCAGGTTATCCCATGCCTGCAACCCTGTCCCCTGATGGTAGTTGCATGTCATCAATAAAATTCTAGCGTTACAAGAGTATGTTGTGATGCGGACTGCGGTTTTTTAACGGACTTATCTTTCTTTTCAACCCCCTATCCCATCTCGTCCGACCTTACTTATTAACTCTCTTTCTTTATGCCAATGCGGCGCCACATTCCTTACTATACCCGCAGTTCACTCTGTATCTCACAGACGCCCACGCTCCTTGACTCTGTTTCATCTCAACATTTCAACCATCTTCACAATCATTCAAATAGATACAAACTTTGATTTGATATATAAGCTTGTAGCGTAGATCAGATTCCTCGGTTAATCGATAACTTACGCCAGTTACTCTCGGATTGACCACCTCAAACCTCGTGTGCCGGACTAGCATCTAGCTCTCCGTCACATATTTTTAACTCCTCGCTTTGCGTCTCAGCTTCGTTGGACTCCCTCGGTCTGATCAACCGCCACCGCCACCTTGCTTCGACGCCCCCAAAACCGACAAATCTCTACGCTATGGAAACAGGACGCCCGGTTACTCCCCAAGCAGTGCGCTCGGGAATGGCCCCCGCACCGCCCCCAGTACGAGGTACGCCGAGCTCCCCTAACCCTTCCACTCGCTCCCTGGATGGAGCTCCCCCACTAACTCTCCCCTCAAAACATCTCGTCTGGTCACCCCCGAGCATTCTTTCAGCTCGGTGGTGTCGGGGAGACCTCCCTCTACGCATCGCGGATTGGGAGACGGGCCTGGCTCTGCCAGCCCGACCGTTCTTCTGAACTCCCATCCCTTTCGGGGGATGTGGACTTCGGCCCCGTCCGTCCTGACGAGGACGTAGATGATGGCTGGACCCCTGTAACTCGTGAGAACGCGCGCACCCACAGTCCGCAACTGGTATCACCTGTAGATAACAAATCAGCATTTGTTGCCAGTCACGGAACTCCTGTGTCGGAGTCGACCATTAAGCAGGCCAAGGCCGACATGAGCAGTGAGGATTTAGTGAGGTTGGCAGAACACCATCGTTTTTACGCTGAGAGAGCCCTCGCGGCTGCATGTCGCAAAACAGATGGCACCCCAGCCTTAAAAAGCGTGGTTAGTAAACCACGAGTTGCAAACCCTCCTGTGAGCCCCGCAGTGCCAACTGGCGAAGGCTCTTCCAAGGACAAGGGAAAAGGAGTCGACCCGCGCAATTTTGGCGCAGTTCCTTCTCTCATTGACTTCACGGAGGACGACCTTGCTGCGCAGAGAGAAGCACTAGCAAATTTCGAAGAAATTAATTGTGTAAGAAAGCAAGAGAGTGTAACACCCGCAACCGGGTTATTTGATGATATACCTCTCTTGGATCTCGACGATTCCCCAGCTCCATCTGAGGAGCCTTTGAACGTTACTGTGCCCACAGAAGTGGGTAGTACTCCGTTTATCAATGCCTCTGCGCACCCACCTAGAAATAAAGGTGGTAAGAAGTCTGGCCAGACAAAAGAGCAAGAAATTGCTGAGCTTGAAAAAGGGCTCAGTGAATTGAGGCAATCGGAGCCATTGAAACGAACCGAACGACCGCTTCCTAGTCAAGCGAAGCGAATTGTTCAAGAAAATCTTCTTAACACGACTGCTCGTCGCAATACTTCTTCGGCAAATGCGGAAGCACCTACCAAGCTGTTAACCCCGGCGAGAACTCGTCCTGGGGAATTCTTGGAGCATGCCATCCGTGATACAGCCTGGAATTGTGGTGGTACCCCTCCATCTGACTCGTCAGATAGTTCTTCGAGCTCAGACACTGAGCCTGGCTCGAGTGGCGACGACGGGGATGTACCAATTCACCGCAAGAAGTCTGCGAAGAGTAAGAAGAAAACTCCGCATAAAATGCTGCTAAAACCAATTCCACCTACCAAGTACGATGGATCCGCTGACGCCACGTTGTTCTACCGTTGGTGTCGAGAGTCCACGTCCTTTGTGTGGGTTGGAAGGGTTCCAGCATCGGACCAGCTCTTCTTCCTGTCATATTACTTGACGGGAAAAGCATTAGATTTTTACGAGCAGGTCGTAATTCGAAAGCCTGCCACCTACAGTCTCGAGGATTTTTTCCTCGACCTGTTTGACTTCTGCTTCCCAGCTGACTTCCGCAATAAAATGCGGGATCAACTGAATCGCTGTTATCAGAATGGGAAGCCTGTTCTAGAGCACATTGCTGCATTTGAACAATTGTGGCGTGTCGTGGGACCGCCAAATGACCAAGAAAAGGTTGTTAGTTAACCTTCGTCGCCTCCTGCGAGAGAGGAAGGAGGACGAGAGAGATGGAAGGGAGGCCGAGTGAGTTTGGGACAAATTTTATTTGGGTCCAAAGTTCTCGGGTCTGCCCGAATGGGTCAGACTCAAGCCAGGAGTGAGAGGGAGTCGAGAAAAGCCAGAGGATTGGGAGCGACGATGAGAGGATGAGCCATGTGGAATGTGTGGGAGTTTGAGAAGTAAGATGAGGTTGTTTTAGATGTTTGGAGGGAAGATGGGTGTTATCGGGAAAGCGGTGTTTCGGCGCAAAGACCGACTCGGATTGGGGTGAAGATTGCGGCATTTGGCCGCAGAGAGGAAGAAAGGATCAATTTGTAGCGAACGATCTACGGAAATACAGAAACTGCGAGCGCAGTGTGAGACGCCGAAGAGTCGCAACTGCGGCTCGCAGGTACTTATATGCGGAATGGGACAAAGCGCGTTCGCGACGCGAAGGACAAAGACAAAGCGAGATCGGCCCGCGGGGCCGACCTGTCATCCGCTCGCCTGTTAACCCCGGGCAATCACCCCCCTCACATATTGCCCACCAAATTTTGGCGCAGTCTCCGCCCGGACATCCAGCAAGAATTGCATCGTAAAGATCTGGATGCTGAAATTTCCTCATGGGATGAGGTCGTTCTCGCCGCAGAACGTGCGGAGGTGTGGTTGAAACTCGATGTAAGGTCTAAAAACACGACTGCTAATGTCGCGGCTTCGAACCACACCTCAAATAATAATAGCTCTGGAGGTAAAAGAAACCCCCAGAGATTCAGCTGGCGAAACGGGCGTGGAGGAGGAGGAGCAGTAATGCGAACCTCTTCTGTTGCAAATAGACCTGTACCCACAGAACCCCGCTCGGATAAGGCATCCGCGGGGTTGTCTAAGTTCCAGAAGCGCGGGAAGGCTTCTGAGGACAGGCCTATGTCAGCGAAAAAGCGCAATGAAATGCTGGCACAAGGGCGCTGTTTTACCTGCAAAGAAGTAGCACGTAATTGTCCAAAGACCACAAATGTGGTGTCAACGCAAAAAGGCAAACCTCCGGGTTTTGGACTCCATGCTGCACGGTTCTCGAACACGGCAGAATCTGCATTGTTTGAAAGCACTGAAGTGCTCGATACTCTACCCATTGGAGCCATAGGTTTAGCATTCGACGCCGAGGATGTCGTCGAGGAGGGTGGGAAGCCCACCGAAAATTTAGACGAAATTTCAGACCAGCTTTCTGACCAAGAAGTTGAATACTCACCTCCCGCGCGATCAATAGGCGATTTGTATGCATTCAACGCCGAGCTTGCCCTTGAAATGGGTCAACCTTATCCAGGTGATGACACTGAACTCGTAGAGAATGAACGTCGTTTCTATGTATACCGTGTATCTGACACGCAGTATATTGTGATGGATTCAACCACAGGCCTCGACTATCTAATAGATGACGAGAATCTCCGGAATCCAGGCTTTATGCTTGGGCTTTGGTATGCACGCGAACGGCAAAAGGCTGTTGGCCGAGATCCCCGCGATGTTTCAATGGAAGATCGCTACCTTGCTGAACTAGGTGATGCATTAATTATTGGATCGCGTACAATGCTTGAGCACGCATGTTGGGATGGAAGTGAGAATAATGCAGAGTTTTCCCGCTTCCATGTCCAAAACGGCATCAATGAGATGCTCACCATCATGGATCTTACAGAGGAGCTCCAATTCTTGTTACCTCGCGCTCAGTTATTGGACCCAAGCTTTGACTTGGTTGCTTGGTACCGTGACGAGCTTGAGAAATGCAAGAAGTGCTATGAAAGCTATGACTTTGTGTCAATCAGCGAAACGAATGCGGAGAAGCTCAACTACGAGTCTTCCACCGACTCAGATATGCCGCCACTCCAGGTAGTATCTGATAGCGAAGATGAAGTCGAATTCTCCCCTGTCAAAGTTCGAGACAACGGGAAGAAATTCCCTCGCTGACTCTCTCGCCGACTCGGAGATTTGCTGGAAGATGCTGTGCAGCTGATTCTTGAAGTATCTCAACCTTACCCAGGAGATGAGCGAGCTGCAGACGATGAACGTCGCCAGCGGCCCCGCTTCAATGTCATGCGAGTGTCCGACAACTGCTATGTCGTAGAGGAAGAATATTTCTACGAAATCTCAGTACTTCCGCTGGAATATTTGAGAGTACCTACCTTCAGCTTGGCCAGTTGGTACGCGAAAATTCGTGCCATTGAGTGTGGAATTGAGAGCTTCGATTTTCTTCGAACTCACCGGGCAACGATCCAGGAGCTTCTCGCCGATGAGGTGAGACGATACCTTGCAGAGAACAGCGGAGAATATCCCATTCTCGCTTCAACATTGGTGTGCCGCACCCTCCGAGAACCAGATGATCTGGAGGGTCCGGATGTCTTCCTGGTTCGTACTCCCACGGACGACATTGATTTTGTTGACTTCATCTCGGAAAGGGATTTATTGAATCCTCTTTTTGACTTCACTGGTTGGATTTTGACGCGACCAGGCAGAGTGCGTCTCGCGGAGTATCAACTTTGCGAAGGATTTACCAGTTCCTTTGAAACATCTTACCTTGGGACTCTGTTTGGCGACGACTGTATTCCTGAGGATGAGGTTGAGTTCTTCTGTGCAAAGGTTCAGATCCCGCAGATGGTTACAATGGACTGAGGCGTACCGCTTCAAGGCCTCGAACTCCTAATCGTGTGGTTGCAAAGCCTATCGTGATAGTTGCGCAAGTCAATAAACAGCCTGTTCGGGCGTTAATTGATTCTGGATCTCTTGGAGATTTAATCTCAACCACTGTTGCAGACCAGCTGCAACTTCGACGCGCTGAATTAGACGAACCCATAGTCCTTCAGCTTGCAGTACAGGGCTCTCGCTCTAGAATCAACCACTCGGTTACTGTGGATTTCCAGTATCAAGAAGTTCGCAGTCAACGCACCTTCTACGTCGCGAATCTGAGCGGTTATGACATGATTCTGGGGACAGCCTGGCCGTATCAGCACAAGGTGACTATTAGCCTTAATCCTGCTCGTGTTTGTATAGGCAGTGCTAATGCCTTACCTGTAGAAGGGATCGCAACGGCCAAGGTGTACACCAACGCGATGAGAGTTGAGGACGATGCCATGCAGGCAGTTCGTGATGAGTTGTTGGAATATGCAAAGCCTATATGTAAAGTCGCGTCAGAAACGCCGTACCACCTTTGCGTGCAATAAATCATGAAATACCACTTATTGATGAGAATAAAATCTTACCATGGCGTCCATCACGCTGTCCTGAGGCCTTGCGCACCCAATGGGATGAGAAGCGCAGAGCATATCTAAATACTGGCCGATGGAAGATCACCAACTCGGGCAATACTGCGCCTATGTTGTTGATTCCAAAGGCTAAATCAAACCCACCACGACTTAGAGTCGTGGTGGACTTGCGTGCACGCAATGCAAATACACGCAAGATGACCTCGCCGCTTCCAGACATGGAAGGGATACTGAGGCGAGTCTCACGCTGCTCATTTCGCTCATTAATAGATGGGCAAGACACCTACGAACAAATCAGGATTAAGCCTGAACATGTTGAACGTACAGCAGTGAGCACTCCAGACAGCAACATGGTCAGTCTGGTATTACAACAGGGAGACTGTAATGCTCCCGCGACTTACCAGTCGCTGATGAACTATCTCTTTTCAGACTACATTGGGTCTTTATGGACGTCTATTTAGACGATATAATTATATACTCCAATACCCTGGAAGAACACGTTGGCACGTTAATAAAGTTATTGATGTGCTCAAGCGTGAGACACTGTACCTTAGCGCAAATAAGATGCAGTTACTCCGGCCAGAACTCAAGGTTCTTGGCCGAATCGTAGACGATGATGGTATTCGAATGGATCCTGACAAAGTCGATTCAGTTCTGAACTGGAAAACGCCAACAAACCGCGACTTACTGCGGGGATTTCTCGGTTCCCTTGGGTATTTGGCCGATGATTTGGCCAGTGTGAGGATTCCAATGGGAGTCTTGCATGGACTCACGGGTGATTCGGTTCCTTTTCGTTGGAGTTACACGCACCAATGGGCATTTGAGGACTGCAAACACATTACCCAAAATGGCCGAAATCATCGCAGGAAACCATTGCAATATGGTAAAGGCGCACCTCGGGTCTGGCTTATTACCGATGGGTGCAGCACTGGAATTTCCGGTGTCGTATCTCAAGGGGATAACTGGAAAACTGCGAAGGTTGCAGCATTTTTTTCGGCGCAGCAAAATTACCCTGTCCATGAGATTGAAATGCTCGCGGGTGTGGAATCGATGCTCTGCCATCGGGATATCCTCCAGGGGTGCAGGTTTGCCTGGATTACGGATCACAAGGGATTAATTCATCTTGTGAACCAGAAGAATCTGTCTGGTAGGCAGGCCCGCTGGATCGAAAAAATCTCCAGCTTCGACTTTGAGGTTGAGTATGTGCCAGGGACAGAAAATGTCCTCGCAGATGCCCTCTCAAGAATATATTCCAATGAGGCTCCGGGCACCGTACGTGCTCGTTCAGAATATACATACCACGATGTAATTGACATGGATGTGCTCGAATTGAGCGCCATCTCGATGCCTGTCTTCGCTGGAGGCGAGGCCGCGGCTCTTGCAAGTGACAGAGTCACAAGATCGATGGCACGGGAAATTGAAGCTTCTAAGAAGGCATCCTCGAACGTAAACGTTCGGGAGGGCGAGAACTCAGGCCGGTATGCCTTGAGACCCCGTACCAAGGCAAAGGAGGGTGGGGATACAGGAAAAACTCACCAAAATTCCTGCCAAAAATCGAGTCTAAGTCCTCCAAAACCAAGGAGAAAAAGACATCTGGTGTGAGCACAAAGCCCAATCTGACCACCAGTAATCCCAAATCTACCACCACCGGCGCAGAGCCAGCGGAAACGAAGGTGACAGCGGAAGCTGATGGGTCCGGACCGAGATCGACAGTGGCTGTGAATGCCGATCAGAAGACTGAGATGGCCGAAATGCCCTCTCCCCCCAAGAGGGGAATGCGAAATGTCACACCACGTGCTGAGGTGACTCCCACCAACACTGAACTTGAAAGTATGGACGAGTCCCTGCTTCAGGTGGTCAACAGTGGTTGGAGAGGCTTAGACATTGTCTCTCTGGTTGCTCATCAGTATGCAAAGGATCCATTTTTCAAGCAAGTCCTTGACACGCCGAAGGCGTTCCGTAACTTCGAGGTTGAAGATGGCTTAATTTACCTCAAGCAGGAGGACGTACGTCTATTGTGCATCCCAGTTTTGACTCACCAGGGACGAAACCTTCGAGAGATAATCATCTCGGAGGCCCATTCTATTCTGGCTCACCTTGGGGTCCGCAAAACTCTCGATTATCTTCGATATCATGTCTGGTGGAAGGATATTGTTGAGGATACTCGCAGCTTTTGTTTAACTTGCACTACGTGCAGGCGTAGCAAATCGAGTACACCAAAGCCCTATGGCCTTTTACACTCGTTAAATCCTCCCTCCAGGCCATGGGAGACGATTGGAATGGACTTTGTTGGTCCACTTCCAGAATCTCGGAACCGTAATGGAGTTTTTAATTCCATTACTGTAGTTATTGACTTATTGACCGGCATGGTACACCTCCTACCGAGTCGTATTAATTATACTGCTCGTAAGCTTGCAGAACTCATGTTCGAGACTATCTACAAGCTTCATGGACTTCCGAAGACCATTGTTAGCGATCGTGATGTGCTTTTTACTAGCACATTTTGGAAACACTTGCATGACTTAGTGGGTACTCTGCTCAATCTCTCGAGTGCGTACCATCCAGAGTCGGATGGAGGAACGGAGCGGGCTAATCGCACTGTCACCCAAATGCTCCACCAATGTGTTCACCCCAATCAGAAGGATTGGGTATCCAAGCTTCCTGCCATTGAGTTCGCGATGAACTCGGCACGCTCTGAAACTACGGGGTATTCCCCATTCTTTCTGAATACTGGTCGCATGCCCCGATCGTTGATTTGGAACCGGATAGGACCCGGGAATATCCGGGCGTTGCTAATTTTGCTTTACAACGCTGCTTGCAATCATGTCAGCACATGATAGCATGATTGTAGCCCGCGTGAAACAGACTCCGTCGGCAAACCGCAAACGCCAACCCGCACCTTTTGAAGAAGGTGATCTGGTTTACCTTTCTACAAAGAATATTAAATTCGAGAAAGGACTTGCCCGTAAGCTGATTCCAAAGTTTATTGGCCTGTACTGCATCCTTCGGGACTTTGGGAATGCCTCATTTCAAATTGAGCTCCCGCCGAATCTGAAACAACGCAGTGTGCATGATGTGTTTCACGCATCATTGCTGCGGATCCACATCCCGAATGATGACCGTCGGTTTACGGGACGACTAGACTGCCAACTCGGAGTCACCGCAACTACGAAGATAACGAGTGGCCAGCGAAAAAAATAACCAGCCACCACGGCAGACGTACATCTACCATTTTGAGGTCCTGTGGGCAACAGGAGATCGCACCTGGATGCCCTATGCGCAGGCGGCTCGGCTGCCATGTTTCCGTGATTATCTGGATGCTGTTGGAGCATCAGATATCAAGGAATTACCTTACGGTGCAGGGCAGCCGCCAGCGGAAGATCCCGAAGTCTTCGTGGGAGCCATCCAAATGGAGGGATTTGCGTGTCATATAAGCGCGCAAGGGAGCGAAAATTCGCCCCCTACAACTCTTCGCACTATGTTTGATCTCGCTGAATTTACTGCTTCCACTACTGGCCGCAAATTCTTCACTGGCCCTGTACCTGATCCCCAGAACTGGGATACCAAGTTCAACTCTTGGAATGCGAAGCACAACACCATTAAACGCGTCAGCAACGAGGCTTTTGTGCTCATCGGCCAGGGCCAGCAGACTGGCACTCACATGGTCGTCTCCGCCAAGCAGGTCGCATTGTTTGTTACCCACAACGAAGACCTGTGGTACAACAAGAACGCAAACAACTACGACTCCGACCCGCTCGGCTACGCTTATTTTGCGATGCACCTCAGCTCTTTCGACCAATCGACCGACCTTTGGGCATTCTACGACGTTAAAGAGTCCCGATATGTCTACCCGCAGGCCGACAGTTCCCAGTCCGAGCTTGCAACATGGGGCTCCTGGTTTGTCCACCCCCAGCACATCGGCGAGTACCGCGTCCCTGGCAGAATGGTGCTCGTCTCGAAGGAGCGCAAGGAGCTCATCGACCGCCAGTTCGAGCGCAACATCCTCCAGCGGGATGAGGTCTGTCGCAAGCGCGACTTTGACCGCAAGGCTCGCGACTTCGAGCCGTACCCGATGCACAAGAACAAGAACGACATGTGTGCCGCCATCTCTGCCCGCAGCAGGGAGACGAGGGACGACGTCTGTGCTGCCAACACCGCAGCCAAGCCAGGGAGTCGGCGCAACAACGCTGCCGCTCCTGCGCTGGTTCCTGTCCCTGTCCAGCCCGCACCGGTCCAAGTGCAACTGCAGGCGCCTGCTCAGCCGCTTGCGAATGTCTCTGCTCATGATCTTCGCATGCCAGTCACTCCAGCCCAGATATTCGATGCTGGTTCTGCCCAGTCCACAGCACAGTACACCCCACCTATCACTACGCTCGATCCCATGCAGCTCATGTCCCACAATGACTTATCTGACCCCGTTACAAACCTGCCCCACATGACTGACGAAGAGTTCATGACGATTTTGGGCACGGCTTCGGGTCAGGTGGTCCAGGCAGAGGACACGGAGATGGGAGGGGAAGATTGAGATCGCCCCGCGCGGCGATCTGGAGGGCGTATGTAACGGACTTATCTTTCTTTTCAACCCCTATCCCACCTCGTCCGACCTTACTTATTAACTCTCTTTCTTTATGCCAATGCGGCGCCACATTCCTTACTATACCCGCAGTTCACTCTGTATCTCACAGACGCCCACGCTCCTTGACTCTGTTTCATCTCAACATTTCAACCATCTTCACAATCATTCAAATAGATACAAACTTTGATTTGATATATAAGCTTGTAGTGTAGATCAGATTCCTCGGTTAATCGATAACTTATGCCAGTTACTCTCGGATTGACCACCTCAAACCTCGTGTGCCGGACTAGCATCTAGCTCTCCGCCACAGGTTTCTTGACTGTCAGACGAATGTTATATCTGTGGGTACAGTACTGCAGAAAAGGTATCGTCCTCTAGGGGGAAATTTGTGTAGCAAGTGTCAGGTGGGTTTTTATTCCTCCGAAGTATGATGGGTTAAGTTTACAAGGGATAGATCTTTAGATGGGTGGGCAGGATCTGTTAATTACAGGCTTTCAGCATGGAGCACTGAGAAGCCTTGGTGCGCTGGGCGGTGCAGAGTTCGCTCCTTTTCAGCCTTCCAGGGTCTGATAACTCGGTTGCATATCCTATACAGACTCCTTTCAAGGGAGGATGGGAGGAGTTGCGGATAGAGTCACGTTTCTTTCTCTGGGTCTTTGCTCTGTGCAGTGGGTGGGTTTTCTGTACTGCGGTTTTATTTCTCCGTTTAATGTGCGGGACCTCGGGGCCTGTTTCGAATCTTGTAGCCTAAACTCCGCAATTCCCTTCCTTTGGGACCCCTTTCTTTATGTCTCTGCTTGAACCTCGAGGCAAGATATTTGCTGACAAGGTGACCATGCTGGTTGGTAGATGGCTATGAGGACTGGATTTCTCCGAGTTGTCCCAAGTCAAAGACCAATTTGCCTTCTGATACTACTCGGTCAGAACAGTTACACACTAACAGGAATTCTGTTGCTGGCTGTTTAGATACCACTCCACCTTCGGTATGTGGTGTTTTATCGTTTTCAGGATCTCCTATATGACCTGGTCCTTTTTCTGGTCAGAGTTCCCTACCGGAAGCGGCTAATTGGTCACTCCTTGTGCTCCAGGTCTTGCATTAACCTGTACTTTGTAGTACTTTGGTTTGTGTCTGTCTCGTGTCCAAAGACGGAGGAAGAGTTCTTTCTTGGCTTGTGAAAGCCTTAGGAATTTAGGTGGGGAAATACAAGATGCCATTCTCAAATAATACGCTAGGTTTTTATACTCTTTGCTCAGCCACCGGCACACCGTCCCGACACATGTTCTTCATTCCAGACACAGCATTCAGCCCACAAGGTAGCCCCTACCCCCTTTTGGCCTAAAGGAGTCCGCTCTCCTCCTTACCTCTGTTTGTGAAGCGCTCGTTGACAGAGGTATTCCTTTAACACAGTATTTGGCCTGGTGAAGCTCCTCTTGTATCGTAGAACTTGTTTCTCCTTTGTCCTGTTACTTTTCCTCGAGTTGGTTATCTCCTCTCCAGCGTGGAGACCATTTTACAGCGCAGTTCTCGAGTTGGTTAAATTCTTTCACTGCGGAATTCGTTCCCTTGTTGCGTTGGTGTTGTTCTTGATTTGTTTCGCCTATTCCTCCTTGACGGAATTCATCTCCTTGTCATATCGGTACCATTCTTGACTTGGTTGGCCTATTCCTCCTTAGCGGTGAAATGGTGCGCTTACAATACGTTGAGACGGTGCAACACCAAATGCACGTCCTCTAGCTATTTTTGCGCTTATAAACACATAATTGAGAAGCATAGGATAGCTTCAGCGCTATACAAACATAGCTGTATACCTGAACTCTGTTAGGTGATATAAAGGAGAGTCAGAGCGAGCTCCAACTACTGACTGTAGTATTCAGAGCATGACCGTGGTGCCACTGCGGCGTGTTGTACTCTGAATACACTACCAAGGAGATATAACCATAAACACCTATAACCGATTCAAGGGATTTATTCCTATAAAAGCGACCCAGAGACTACATAGATGAAGTGGCAAGACTTAACATGTTGCGCGGTACTTTAAACTGCGTAGGAGAGCTGCCGCGGTGCAACCACGGCACCTCTCTGCCAAAGACATAGTTGTGTTAAATGGTTACATTATTGAGGAAAGCGGCTGCGGCATAGCCGCGGTGTCCCATAACTGTGTATAACCTACTGGGGAGGCTGCTAAAGGGCCGCGGTCGACCATAGACCCATTGTTACCCTAAGACAGGGAACTGCCAAAGCGATTGGACGATCACGTGGTGCCGCGGCGCGATGCAACCTGTCAAATCAAAGACACACAAGCCCTAATTTGGATTCTAACAATCGGATTCAGGCACTCCGGTACTTCGCGGGCCAAGCACTGCCTGCGGCTGGATCCACCAAAGACAAGCACGAGGAGGAGTGTATTGAAAAGACTGGGTTCAACCCCAGGCCGGCATGGCATCGTATTGCGGGTGCGGAAGGCACCGCGGTATTGCCAATATACCAAATATAGACTGCGGGGGTCAAAACCGACGATCTCCCAGCACCAAGAGCATGCGGGATCAACGAAGAACCACGAGGGAACAAACCTACATGACCAAGCACCACATCTCAGTTACTATATCTAGTTTATCTCCTTTCATTTGTACTATTACTATAAAAGCAGCCTGTAGAACCCGCATACAGCCAGTTCATCCCACCGTCTATCGGCGTGGGTGTCCTCAGGCATATTTCGCAGAGATTCATTTACTATCTCTGTTTGTAACTTGTCTATAAATTGAAGTTGGTTGTTGGCTCGAATTGTCAAGCAAGGGACTCATCAGTTAAGCTTCAAACGGTTAACCACCTGAGAATTGGTTGTGACTTGTCAGCTGCTTTGCCTTCACACTCGTCAGGGAGAGTCCTGTCATTAGCTGTTGGATCAATTAGTTGGACTTTGCAGTCAACGCTTAAGCTGTTACTATAAAAGTGAAGGAAACATTCCTAAATGAGGACAAGTTTAGGTCTGCTGTACGGGAGAGTCCTGCAGTAAAGAGAATTGCCAAGGAAGAAGCAGCTTGCCTCAATATAGCAATTGGAATTGGCCATTGCTGGGGATATTTTGTGAACACCAAGTACAAACTCTGCCCTGAAGTGATAGAACTATCTTTATAGTCACTGCCTTCTTGTATCCGTCTCATACAAATGTTCATCTAACGCCACGGCGAAAGATAACTGCTGTAACTTGCCAAGTGAAGTGCCGCAGGGACTTTGTTAGTGCCTCATAGTACTTGTTTCGTTGTTAATTGTACAATCCAAACCTGCTGGCCGCATACTACGGTCCAGACCCAAACTCACCTAAGGATTGCGCTAGTCTTTTGGGAGTGATAAGATATTGTTTGTGTGGTTTTTAGTGTTGTTTTACAACACACTATAACTAGCATATTCAAGACATATTGTAAGCACACCGTTTCAATGTCTTGAATATGCTAGTTATAGCATGTTGTGAAACAACACTAAAAACCACACAAACAATATGTTATCACTCTCAAAAGACTAGCGCAATCCTTAGGTGAGTTCGGGTCCGGACCGTAGTATGCGGCCAGCAGGTTTGGATTGTACAGTTAACAACGAAACAAGTACTATGAGGCACTAACAAAGTCCCTGCGGCACTTCACTTGGCAAGTTACAGCAGTTATCTTTCTGCCGCGGCGTTAGATGAACGTTTGTATGAGATGGATACAAGAAGGCAGTGACTATAAAGATAGTTCTATCACTTCAGGGCAGAGTTTGTACTTGGTGTTCACAAAATATCCCCAGCAATGGCCAATTCCAATTGCTATATTGAGGCAAGCTGCTTCTTCCTTGGCAATTCTCTTTACTGCAGGACTCTCCCGTACAGCAGACCTAAACTTGTCCTCGTTTAGGAATGTTCCTTCACTTTTATAGTAACAGCTTAAGCGTTGACTGCAAAGTCCAACTAATTGATCCAACAGCTAATGACAGGACTCTCCCTGATGAGTGTGAAGGCAAAGCAGCTGACAAGTCACAACCAATTCTCAGGTGGTTAACCGTTTGAAGCTTAACTGATGAGTCCCTTGCTTGACAATTCGAGCCAACAACCAACTTCAATTTATAGACAAGTTACAAACAGAGATAGTAAATGAATCTCTGCGAAATATGCCTGAGGACACCCACGCCGATAGACGGTGGATGAACTGGCTGTATGCGGGTTCTACAGGCTGCTTTTATAGTAATAGTACAAATGAAAGGAGATAAACTAGATATAGTAACTGAGATGTGGTGCTTGGTCATGTAGGTTGTTCCCTCGTGGTTCTTCGTTGATCCCGCATGCTCTTGGTGCCGGGAGATCGTCGGTTTTGACCCCCGCAGTCTATATTTGGTATATTGGCAATACCGCGGTGCCTTCCGCACCCGCAATACGATGCCATGCCGGCCTGGGGTTGAACCCAGTCTTTTCAATACATTCCTCCTCGTGCTTGTCTTTGGTGGATCCAGCTGCGGGCAGTGCTTGGCCCACGAAGTACCGGAGTGCCTGAATCTGATCAATAGAATCCGAATTAGGACTTGTGTGTCTTTGATTTGACAGGTTGCGTCGTGCCACGGCACCACGTGATCGTCCGATCGCTTTGGCAGTTCCCTGTCTTAGGGTAACAATGGGTCTATGGTCGACCGCGGCCCGTTAGCAGGCTCCGCGGTAGGTTATACACAATTATGGGATGCCGCGGCCACTTTCCTCCATAATGTAACCATTTAACACAACTATGTCTTTGGCAGAGAGGCACCGCGGTTGCACCGCTGAAAGGGTTGCTCGGTATCTACGACAGGTATACTAGTAAGCTCGAACCCAACGGACAGAATGCAGTAATACACTTATTCCGTAGAATAATGTATTAGACCACAACTATCAACTGAATACGTCTCCTTTCCTCCTTGTTGAACGTCTAGATGATGTCCGACGAGTTACAAGTCTTTAGGACACTTTAGAAAGGTCCAAGGAACACTGTTTAAGTTTTCCTGTTGCTGGTTGCTTTGTGGATTACTCTAAACCGAGCTTTCCCCCAAAGTGCGCAAACTAGCAGAATTAAGATCCTTGGGTAAGGATGCTCTTTTCTACAAGTGGTTTTTAGATACAAGCTTCTCAGCTTTGCACACAGAACAACACTGGTTCTGGTAGCCAATAAATCCAACAATCCCAATGACTCTGACAAGACCAATAACTCTGACAAGACCAATAGCTCTGACAAGACCAATATTCCGACGATCCCAAACCCAAATCCAACAGTGGACGTTAATCCAAAGGCAACAATCAACTCTTTTATAAACTTGAAACTTGAAACACAAACTCTAAGAGTATTGGTTTAAGAAGCAAGCCCCGAACTTGGACAACCTGAGACGAGACAGATACCGTTTAGGTACTGGCTCCAGCAGGGACTCCCGATTCAGTGCTGTACCGTTAAAACCCGTCCTCCTTATATACTGTACACTAAAACTCTTACACTATGGTGATTACACCACCGGGTATACATGTGTTAGTTCTGGTAGCTTAGTCGGGTATGCACGTGTCCGCGTTATGTATAGGATCTACTGATCTACCCCTACGTTTCCGATCGTTGCACGCCAACCTTTAATCCACCGCATGTTAACTTTGGATTATTGGTTAAAACGCGTCTTTGGTGTCCCCCGAACAGGACCTTCAGATTCAGAGAGCGTAGGACTCTAGCTTCCGATAGAGCCCCCAACCGTCCTAATCCGCCAAGTGGTTGCCGAGTTATATCACATACTCTACCGATCTTAATTAGGAACCCTGTTTTGGGTTGATAACATTGATCGGTTTAGTAATTGACCGGATTAACCGTTGCCGGTTAATCCGTCCCGAGCCGACCTCATCACGTGATTCGTCGCGCCACGTCAACTACGCAAAGTCACCACAACAATTGGTTAAACCCATGGTTTAACATAGCCGTCTTTTGGTACGAGCCCTCAGAGTGGATGTTATTCTAATTCCCTGCCTTGTAGGCCCCACTGTAGTCTAAATCCAAAGGATCGACTAGTGTATAATACATCTGTTGGTTTAAGGAGCTAAACCAGTATTCATGTTTCTGGTCAGTCATCCTCTCGGACGGACTCGCTATGGTCCTTCGTGGGTTAAGCCTATGGATAACCATTCGGGACTCATGTTACCCCTTAGATGCACGTAGAACATAGTAAAATCGCAAAATTGCGCCTATTTCACTAGTGTTCTATTTTCCGGCTTATCACCGTGGCAGCTCTCCTACGCAGTTTAATGTACCGTGCAACATGTTAAGTCTCGCCACTTCATCTATGTAGTCTCTGGGTCGCTTTTATAGGAATAAATCCCTTGAATCGGTTATAGGCGTTTATGGGTATATCTCCTTGGTAGTGTATTCAGAGTACAACACACCGCGGTCGTGCTCTGAATACTACAGTCAGTAGTCAGAGCTCGCTCTGACTCTCCTTTATATCACCTAACAGAGTTCAGGTATACAGCTATGTTTGTATAGCACTGAAGCTACCCTGCGCTTCTTAATGATGTGTTTATAAGCGCAAAAATAGCTAGAGGACGGGCATTTGGTGTTGCACCGTCTCAACGGAATTCATCTCCTCGTCATATTGATACCCTTCTCGACTTTGTTGGCCTACTCTTCCTTGACGGAATTCATCTCCTCGTCATATCGGTACCATTCTTGACTTGGTTGGCCTGTTCCTCCTTGACGGAATTCATCTCCTCGTCATATTGATACCCTTCTTGACTTGGTTGGCCTACTCCTCCTTGACGGAATTCATCTCCTCGTCATATTGATACCCTTCTCGACTTGGTTGGCCTACTCCTCCTTGACGGCCGTTCTCTGGGCTCCATATCCATACCCTACTCATCCTATAACCAATTGTTACCATGTTCGGCGCAAAGCTGAGCGAGGCAAGGTGGAGGTGAGGCAAGGCGGAGGGGAGTGCGAGGCGGAGGGGAAGCGCGAGGGGAAGTGGGGCAGAGCAAGGCGAAGCAGAAGGAGGCGAGGCGGAAGTGAGGCGAGGCAGAGGGGAGCGCGAGGCAGAGGGGAAGCGCAAGGCGGAGGGGAAGTGCAGCGAGGCGAGGCAGAGGTGAGGCGAGGCGGAGGGGAAGCGCGAGGTGGAGGGGAAGCACGAGGTGGAGGAGGAAGCACGAGGTGGAGGAGGCGGAAGTGCGAGGCGGAGGAGGAAGTGCGAGGCGGGCGAGGCGGGGCAATCGAGCGCGAGCAAAGTCAACGAGATGGGGCGTGGCGAAGCAAAGTTGGGGCGAGGTGTAGAGTGGGCGCGATGCAGCAGGTAGTGGCGAAGCAGAGTGGTGGGAGGATGAAAGTTGGCGAAACGGAAGTGGGAAGTGCGAGGTGGAGCAATGAAGTCTGGCAGCACAAATGGCGGAGTGGGAGCAGCAGGGGCGCAGTGGGCGAACGAAATCCAAGTGAGGTGGGGTGCGAAATAGCGAAGCAGGAAATAAGGGTTGCAGGAGTAAGGGCCTTTATGGGCAGAATCACGAAGACGATTGGGTATTGGGATATAGTCGATGGAGTAGCATCTTGCGATCCGTTATTCAAGACCACACCTTTACCAACACTTATCTCGTTGTGTATTCGTTTCCGCTGGCATTATGTACTCGTTTCTGCTGGCATTCTTGTTCCACTGCTCTGTATTCGTTTCCGCTGGCATTCTTGTTCCGCTGCTCTGTTGAATTTCCGCTGGTGTTCTTGTTCTGCTGCTCTGTTCAATTTCTTCTCTTGTTGCGCATTCGAGCGGTCGCCAGAGTCGACACATAGTGGAGGCTCACAACGTCTACCTTGTCACTACTGTTGAATCTCCCAGGACTAATCCCAACATTCATTGCTTCAAACCAGTGCAGGTCAGTGATATCTGTGTTGTGATAAGGACCGCAGCACCACTATGAGAATTTGTTTTATCAAATAGACAGCACATTCGGCCTCTAGGGGTTAATTAACGTTGGAGGATAGTGGGGATGTAGGACTGGGACATGTGCTTGGTCCGAGTGAGAGTGTTGCACGGGATCGCACGAGGTGTACATTCCATGGGTTTGTGTTGGGGGTACCTGCTGTTAGCTGTAAATGGGTGTGGGGGCGATAGTTACCTGTCCTCAGTCACAAGCTCGAGTGAACAATGCATTGTTTCCTGTAAAATCCGATGCCTATGCTGCAATCCTTCCCTCATGTTTCCCTGATGTTCCCAACAAAGGTGGAAGGCTTAATACAATGTTTGACAGTTATAAAGCCAGTCACAGCGACGCCAGCTGGTGCTGGTCAGTCAAATGTATGGTATGTCTGGTTGTGACGCTGGGTTGCAGATGGCGGTTTAAACCAATATGGCTTTGCCCAGGCCGACTTCTACAAAGCATGAAGCTCACAAAGTTGGTGATCCTATTATGGGGAAGCCCGATGAGATGACTTGGGGTCCAGTGAGTTGAGACCTTGCTAAAGGAGGTGTGAGAGTGAAGTGCCCTGCTAGAGGCAAGTGAGAGTGTGGTCAACTCGGTGTGAGCAAGGTATAGTTGCACAGGTGGGGGTACAGGTGGTGGGGGAGGACTAAACTCCGGGAATCGACTGACTACAATGCCCTATTCCGCTATCCTTTTATACTTTTTCGCCTCTCAACTGTCCCCTTGATCCCTGCTCATTCAGTCTCCTGGCAGACAAAGCAGAAGACCATGCAGACAATGGATCATGTATTGAAGCACCAGATAAAAGCACAATTCTGCATCCAATCTATAGATGGGTGGAAGAAGGAACACCGACGCGTGGTTATTACGGGTGCAGGAACAGCATAGTTGAACACATCCGTCACCTGGCATCCTTTGCCACCAGAGAAGAAATCATAGGTGCCCTCGCCAGGGCAGAGTAGGGCCGGTCGGAGCACAGGATCAGAGTGGGGGAGCTGCTCTGGTCGCTGATTTTAGCACACATGGCCTTAAGGCCAGCATCCCAGCCCCAGGTGTTTGAGCAGGGTGGCTGGCGATGGGGAGGTCGGGAGGGAAGAGTAAGACGCGGATGGAAATATCTCCGAGTAGAGGTCCGATTTGTACGATAAACCAGGTGAGGTAAAAAAAACCCCTAAAGAAAATGGCAGAAATGACCAACGGTAGGTGTAAATTCGTGGCGAGGAAAGCATAAACCGATGATGGTCGAACTAGGAATAGCGTCGAGGGGATGGAGCGAAGCAAGATATGGCGGACAAGAGTATACTTTGCGATTTTGCGACGATTACTGCAAGTTTTTAGGAAAGGCGGTTGGCGGATTCCCCAAGAGTATCAGGCAGAGCAAGAGACTAAATGAGCTCCAAATAATCACCTGCTTTCACTGGTAGCGGGAATGGTTTTCTGTCTTGACAAAGGCTTCTGAGTCAATAGATAGGTTGCGCAAAAGCTGCACGGCTGTATGCATTTTTGTGCATTGTGCAAAGCCGCATGCGGCACCATGCGGCTTTTGATTCCCTATCCATGATGTATCTAAACCTTGCATAGAGTGCTTTGAAGCTGTTTGTGTTGATTCTGGCACCAGGTAGAAGAAGGAAGTGTGGAAAATGGTTGAAAAATGGCTGGTTTGGGCAGCATTGCGGTCATAGCCGCACAGCGGCTGTGGCAAAGCCATTAATGACGTGAAGGTGGTGTGCCTTATGTTAGGTAAGTGGTTCAGTGTACTGCATAGCACCTAATTTACTCAGATTTCATCCGAATGACCAAGGATCCGCTCATAAATCCTTTGGTTTATCACACGGCTTTGCACAATGCACAAAAAGCCGCATGCGGCCATGCGGCTTTTGCGCAACCTATCTAATTCCAGAATATCGCACCTCACCCTTTTCTCATAGGGGTCGCGCAGATGAGGGAAAGTAGGAAATTTCTGGATCTTCTTCCAGTTTTACCCTGACGAATTCCGTTGGAATTCATGAGCGCCACCAGAAGTCGGCGAACGAAGATAAATCGTCGGAAGACCCGAGGGTATTGACAAAAGGCGAGAGTTGGCAAGAAGCAAAGCCATTAGCGATCCACTGAAGCTAATTTCTCCCGGCAGTCAGACAAACCAGTTTGCCAAGTGCCATGACGGCGAGAAGCAAGAGGCTGGCGGAAGTGTGGACCATGGATGCTACTCGGGTTGGCTCCAGGCCGGAAATCGCTTCCCTAGCGAGCATTCCGTTAGCCCCGCTTATTGCCATTACCTCTCCAAATGGCAGACCCATCGACATCGCCGCCACTAACACGTGCCTCGGTGCAAGACGCCCAGAAGCTGATCGAGCCCTACATACACAAGACGCCTGTCCTCACCAACACGACGCTCAGCACGCTGGCATCGACACCCCGCACACCCGCCGAGCTCGAGGGCATGCCCTGGGCCAGCTGCACGCCCGCAAAGCCTGTGCTCAGGCTCTGGTTCAAATGCGAGAATTTCCAGCGGATCGGCGTGTTCAAGATCCGCGGAGCGTTCCATGCCATCGAGCAGCTCAAATGCGAGCCTGCCTGGGCTGAGAACGGCGGGAGGGAGAAGGGTGTCGTTACACATAGCTCAGGCGAGTTTGTGCCGGATCTATTCTTCATTCAATAGTTGAAACGGACTACAAGGCAATCAAACACAGGCACTCACCCTCGCTGCCCGCGAAAACAACATCCCCGCCTACATTGTCATGCCCACCATTTCGGCTGCCCCAAAGATTGCTGCTACAAAAGGCTACGGTGTGCATGTCATCTTCAGCGGGAGCACCAGCGTCGAGCGCGAGGCCCGCCCGCCTGGTCCCGCCGTACGACCACCCCGACATCATTCTCGGACAGGGCACCCGCGGGCTCGAGCTCCAGGAGCAAGTCGCTTTGGCTCTCGCATTGTCCTCGCCTTACTCCTCCCTCACATCTACGCGCCAACCGCACGCCGCACTCAACACAATCATCGCCCGTGCGGCGGCGGCGGCATGCTCGCTGGCGTCGCCCTCTCCTGTGAAGTCACCGGCATCCGTGTCTTCGGCGCCAAGCCCAGCCACGAGGGTGCCGACGACTGCGCACGCGGCTTCTATGCCGGGACACGCATCGGGCGCGTCACCTCGCTCACCATCGCTGATGGCCTGCGCACCCCCGTGGGCGTCTATCCCTGGAGCGTCATCTACGAACCCTCACTGTTTACAGCTGTTCCAAGAAACTAGTAATATCGAGCCCGCGCCGCGGGAGCCCGTTGCTATATTTCGTGTGAACCCAAATGTTATCCAATCAACCCCAGAATTTGGGGGTGGGTTCTACCCCTCCGATACACATTTTTCATCGAGGGCCACCCACCAAATTCGTTGCGCAAACCTCAGGAGAAGCAACGTCCTGGAGGCATTTTCAAACAGGTGGGGGGGTCTGACACACCTAGCACCTCCGACTTGATCCCCTCAAAAAATGCCTATCACTTTTGGGATTGGGGTGCCCGTAAAAAAAAAATCGAAAATTGGTGTTTTGGGGGATATTGGAACATGCGACCTTCACATTTATTTTTTCTTCGCAAAATCAGGGGGATGTGTCAACTGCGACACTCTCACTCTCAGACTCCCAGTTGTTTTCCTGTGAGCTGCGACACTGTGACGAGTTGCGACACTCTGATGGGCTGATGGCAGACTAATTATAGACCGTTTCTCGTACATGCATTCCTGAAGACTCAGTAGGATTCAATTTCCCTAACCCTAACTTCCGAGGCAAATATATCCCTGAACCCAGACACTAACCACCCTAACCTCTAACCTCTAACCCAAACTCTAACCACCAACCACTAACCTGAACTCTAACCAAGCACAACATATTTATACCCGCAGTTAGGGCAAGCGGAGCGCGCCCTAACTGCTTGATAATTGTATGATTTAGCTAATACAGAACAATATAGATTGGATGACTTGCGACACTGTCGCTATTTTTAGACGACAGTGTCGCAACTCAGTGGCCTTCGCTTAGTGAGTCTGAGAGTGAGAGTGTCGCAGTTGGTTGATCCCCCAAAATCAGTCTGTGTGGAACGATTGATTTGTCACCGGCGAGGCTTGAATAAGTTTGTACTTTGTCGAAATTGTTTTGGCTGTTTGAGAGCTTCAATAATTTTGTGTGTGAGAGCTCGATTGGGTTTTTTCACTGAAAAGCCTCGTTCTGGCGATTTCGACCGTTCTCGGCGAAAAGGGCTTAAGGAAACGGGAACCTGGACCCAGGTTCTCGGATCAGATAGTTAGGTGAAAAGGCCTTGAATACTACTTCTAGACAGTGTGACGGATGGGGTGAGAGAGTGCCTTTGACATCGTCCGAGTCGTTCTGTTCTCAGTGACCCTCCATTATTATCCTCGCCTTTCCAAGGGGCAAGCAGGGGGCAGGCACTCGCAGCATACATTCAGGCTGGAATGGGAATTGCGACTACAAGGCTGGTTCCGTCGCATTGGTACGACGCTTCTCGCTCGCAGAATGCTTAGGCGCTATTCGTGTGGAATCAAGGGATGTTTGCATTCTGATGTACCTGAAGTCGCAATTATATCCTGACCTTGGGAAGGGTTCATTCCGACCCGTTGGGTCTCTGGATGATCATGATTTTCATTGCCGTTATCTTGGATCCCACTAGTGCTTCGCATGTCATCGAGCGCCGGGCTTTGTGCTTTGCGCCCCACAAAACCGCCGCGCAAGTGAAGTTCATGACTCTGGGGCCTGGGAAGACGGGGGAATGCAACGTTGATTGGCCTTGGAAGACATCACCATTCCTTCTTCGAACCATCGCGTGGACACCATACTTCAGGTACACCCAAGGGGAGATGATCTCCTGCCTCACCATTCGTTCCGCAACTCGCCACTTATGTCACCGATCCATTCGAGCAGTATGAGCCAAAAACCCAAATCAACGGCTGTTCCTGATACTCAGTTCAACCCGAAAGAGTGGCGGAGACTACCTGTTGCAACAATTCTGCCAGGCTCGTGAGTGCCTTCCAAAAGGCCTGCTTCTCGCTGCTCATATAGGTCATCCGTTACGGCCACAGTTCTATTTTGCCACCACATCGGGACCCGAATGGGACTTCACGTCCGTCACAGGCAACCCTAACGACTTCGTGATCGGCGCAAGGGTCGGCAGTATCCCCGACCCCACCGGGGACCCCGCGTTCAACATCGACTGGCTCGCGCTCAACGCCGCAGAGGGGCAGCTGGCATCGCAGATCTTCCGCGTCGACACGGTGGGCGGCCGGCCTCCGGCTTCGGTATGCCTATCTATTGCTCCCACTGTGGCATAGGTAATGATCCGATTCGGTTCGTAGAGTGCGTGGCGGGCAACCCTGATATCCAGGTTAAATTCATGTCCAAGTATTATTTGTTTTAGCGCGGCGGACCTGGTCCCGCGTCCATATCGTAGTCCAAATTTTGTCTCACACCACACTTCTCAGTGGATTGGATAGTTTTCTGGTGCTGAAACATAATTGCCTGCCGACCGACTCGGGCAAAGTGAAAGTGCCGCCAACTGCCACCACTGCCCTCGGCGGCAGTGGGGCGGCAGAGGGGTCGAAAAAATTTCCCAGCCATTTTGGAGTCTGTCTCTTGCTGTGAGGCTTCGAGTCCCTTGGGAGTAAAGCACACAAATGTCGGGAAACTCAGAGAGGTGGGAACAAGAGAACGGTGGAATTATCTCCTTGTTCAATGGGAAGTATTAACCGTTCTTTAAGCAAATGCCTCGCCGGCAGTGCAATTGCTCCATGTAGGTTATCTCCATCCTTTCTCTCTCTCCTCGTCCTCAAGATCATAAATTCCTTCCCCATTTTGCATTCAAAATTATCCCACTGCGAAAACTTCGTCGCGGTTCTCTCAGTCAAAGGCAGCCTTCATTTCTCCATTCGCACTGGTGGACCTCATCAATTGTCTTCTTCTATCACTGCGGCCTGTGTAACGTCGCCGGAACGGAACTAAAATCTTTCATCTGACTAATCCCTACTGCGATCCGCAGGCATACGCAGACTAACTTGCCCCACGGCGCAAACCTTCAGCTTATTAATGAGCCTGCGGCCACGTACGCTTCCGAGGATTCTCCACACATAAATGGGCTGCATCGCTTGCCCTTACAATCGATGTTCGCTCGCTTCTCTGGTCGTCTCTGTGATACTGTCTGGACTGCGCCGGTTGCTACACTGATCACTCTCTCGGCCTCTCCTGCCTGTTCCTTCAATTTGGGCAGCAATCTCATTCATATCCGCTATTTGGGGCTCCTTCGAACATCTGGAAATATAAATGTTGATCTTGGGGATTCAAGAACCACGAGCTTACATTTCTTTATTCCCGTAGCTGAGATCTCCTGTCGACGAGATTACGCAACACATTATCTCAATTCACTGGCTCCGACTGTTCCTCAAATCCTTTCACTCACTCCTATGGTCTCCACTGTTGACAAGCAACCTCGATGAAGCCATTTCCTTCTCTGTGTCATTGTATATTTGTATTTCGCCCATGCTTGGAATAATATTTTTCTGAACATCATCTTCCGGCCCGGAGGGTTGCCAGAGCGAAGCGGCGGCAGGTCTTGTTCTACTGTAGCTATTTCTTCGTGTGTTTAAATAGACTACAAGTAACTGCGTAATGAGTCAGTAGGACTCTATATGACTAGACTATGGAATCAGAATGAGTCGAGAGACTCGGGTGCGTAAGTAGACAGAAGCGCAGGAGCGAGTGCGGTCCGAGCTCCGGAACCTTACACTCGAAGAATCTATCTTCCCCAAGAATTGTGCGCACAATTCCACATCTATAGGTACTTTTTTGACTTATAGATTTTCAATGCCCGCTCGTTCATTTCACGACCCTGATTTTGGGGTTTCACATCAGTCGGAACCAGATTTTCTGACCTTCCGTATGCCTCATATATACACCACAACTGTGTGAGATAGTCAATACGATGTCCCTCTATGATTTAGAGCACAAGTGGCGGGCATTTGGGAGCTCAGGCCATTATTTAGCAGGGTGGCCAACTAGCCTGTTATTTGGCCATGTTGTACTACCGCGCAAAAGAAATTCACTGTGAACTCGAATGTTGGGATATTTGGGAACTTAGGGTCTTGAATCCTTCCTAGGAAGCATGCCTTCGTTCCGACACAGTCAGGCGCGCGTAGGGTTAGCGGGCAGATTGAAATTGAGGCATTAATGCTTAGGTGGCCAGGTAAGGGGTCAAATATAGTAAGTATAATTTATCTGCTGCTTTGTTACTGAAAAAGTCAAGTCTCACGAAGACCTATTCACACCGAATTAGCTGAAATTTCAATGTAGATTGATACTTATCCTGATTCGTTCGAAATCTGTATGAAAATCAGCACCCGCTGAAACTGCACGATTTCAGCAATTTTGTAACTAAATTTGATTCTTTGAGTTTCTTTAAGAGAATCAGCAGCATCAGATTTGTGTGGTATCTGATGCGCTGATTCTCATAAAGAGACTCAAAGAATCGATTTTAGTTTCAGCACCGCTGAAATCCCTGAGCTATTTATGCCATTTGTTGATATAAATAGCAGGCCAATAGCATAAATAGCTCAGGGATTTCAGTGGTGCTGAAACTACAATTGATTCTTTGAGTCTCTTTATGAGAATCAGCACATCAGATATGGCACAAATCTGATGCGGCTGATTCTCTTACAGCCGATGACAGTACCGAAGGCGCGAATCAGAAAATTGCCGTTTTGGGCATTTTCTGATGTCCGCGACCGATTTGCCTATATCTCAATGAGTTTTGCACGGATTGACTTGAAACTTGGATAGATAATTCGGGCTAATTCAGCCGCTATTAGTGATAGAGAGACATAAAGGAAAATATTTTATTGTGCACTATATGTCACACTGGGTTTTGCGGGCAATAGACCTTGGCTACATAGCTGGAATCCTGTCCAAATAACCTAGATTTTTGGGAGGGGGTACTAATCTATGTTTTGAATGAAGTGATAGAGCTAAAATTATGAGGAATTTATTTCCTGCCCTTCCTGTCTCATTTGGGGGTGTGTTTTGGGTAGCAAACAAAGAATGGCTCTAGGTATGTAATGTATTCATAATTTGGCTCTATCATCTCACTCAGTACACATATAAATGCCTCCTCCCAAAAATTCAGCTCATTCGGGCCAGATTTTGGCTCTGCATTCAGGATCCATTGCTGGAGAAGCCTGATATGACAGATGGTAAACAACAAAAGATTTTTTCAGATATCTCTCTATCACTAATAGCGGCTGAATTATCCCGAATTATCTAGCTACATTTCAAGTCAATCTGTGCAGAAGTCACCGAGATATAGGCAAATCGGTGGCGGGGATCAGAAAATGCCCAAAACGGCAATTTTTTGATTCGCGCCTTCGGTACTGACAACGGCTGTAAAGAAACTCAAAGAATCAATTTTAGTTACAAATTTGCTGAAATCATGCAGTTTCAGTGAGTACTGATTTTCATACAGATTTCCAACGAATCAGGATCAGTATCAATCTACATTGAAATTTCAGCTAATTCGGTGTGATTGTGAGATCTCACACCGGATGCGAGCTGGATGCGAGAACAGCATGTCGATTGACATGCGTTGTTCTTGGCCCTAGTGTAAATGGCAACTCCACTTTTGACAGATCACGGCCCACTGATCTCTGTCAATGCAGCTGGCGCACGCCTCCCCACTTTGACTTGCCTTAAAAGGAAGGAGTCCGCGAGAGTACAGGTCTAGGAGCCAAGAAAATAGAAATCAATCACTGCATTCAGACCCCCCCATAGGCACAGATGTGCCCACCTTCACCGATCTCTGCCTACGGACTGCCCACCCAAGCCGACGTTGGTCTACCCTAATAGGCGTCGGCCGACGTTGGTCTAGCATCTCTACCGAGGCAAAGCCTGCCCACCTTGGTAGATCTTCGCCAACAGTGGTGTGTCTATCTTGGCCAACCTTGGTCAACCTTGGCCGACCTGGGTCTAGGTTGGTGTTGGTTGGAATGGCTGGACGGGTACAAACCATGTCAGAATTTGAATTTGGCTAACTAGGCTTAGCTAGGCTCATCGGCCCACGTGAGTCTATGTGTGCCTAATCCAGTGGGAATACCTAGACCAACCTCGGCAGGGATGGGCAGATGGATGGGCAAGGGTCGGCACACTGGTCTGCCTACACATCTGCCTATCAGGATCTGGCAGACCTGTGCCTACAGGGGGGTCTGAACACAGTGATTGCATTGTTTGTTGGATAGCACCAACACAAATGGATTGTTCTACAGATGCTACACATAGATTGTGTGCTGCATGGAATACTTACAACCTATGCCTGGGTATCTAACCCAGACTGCAGTCTGCAGGCCGACTACATTCCATATGACCATTGTTTTGGCATTCTGCATGATTCGGCCTCCAACATGATGGCATCGCCTGCTGAGCTCTGGCCAACCCGTTGAAATAAGGTTGATATGCACATACGGTGCTTCTCCTCCTTGTTATGCATCTGAGCTTCCTCAAGGAAACCTAGTATACACCAGATTTCCCTTTGTTCCCCCAAAGACAACTTGAATGTTGTAGAACAGGCATTCGCACTAGTGGTGGCAAGGTCCGGTTTAGAAATTGGTTCGAACCTGAACTGGACCGAACTGAACACCGTACTTAGGTTCAAGGTCCAGGAGAGTCTTGAACCTGCACTGCACATCTGGTTCAATGTTCACCGCCGAGTCGCGTTCCGACATTGAACTTGAAAATTGAGTGATTTTTCAATGATGTTTGGGGATTTCTTGACCTATCGTGGATTCAGATGAACTTCCCAGTAATGTATTCGGACCAAACTTCCCTATGTGTTTTTGGAGCCAATTCAGGTCATGAACTTCATGTCCCGTGCCAACGATAGTATGCCAGGATCCACCAACCAAATCTTTGATGGAATAATTTTGCCTGCAGGCCAAAGCGTGGACTAGTGATTTCGAAGAACTCATAAAGCCTTGAGAATGACAAAAGACACCGGTTGGTAATTTTCCTTCATCAATTTCATGCCGACCAAGATGCCCGAGCTTTGCTGGGTTCGAACACGTTCGAACGCTGAACCGAACCTGAACACATGTTCAGGTTCTGGGTTTAGTGTTTACCTGAACCGAATGCCAGGTTCAGGTTCGGCGTTCAGAGCAAAGTGCCCTGAACCTGAACCTAACTGGACCTTGCCATCACTATTGATTTTCCTGCAATGACAGTTGGAGACAACCTTTGGGGCTCCTTTCTCAGGCTTATTGCACTTGTCGCTTGGCTCAGATAGTGAATAGACGGCAGCTCAGCAGGAAAACAGGTCTATGCGATAATGAGCTACCTACCAGCTATCCCATGTCCAGAGGTAAGTCTGATGTTGCGTGGCTAACCCTGTGTCACCGAGATATCCCCATCCACAGCACTATGCCGCCCATTCTTGTATTTCAATATAACCGAGATGCCTGAGCCTGCAAGGCCTTGGGAGGAAGAATAATGCAGGCATAAAAAATGAAAGTCGTTCATTCTGGAGTAATTTGCCTCCGAAAATCATGAACATTTCCCCAGAATCCGTTTTTACGCTCATCGGTTCACAATGTTGCAATATTTTATTCCATCCTCACTGCCCATTATTTGGGGCACCCATATGTCCATTATATTCAATCACTGCTGTGCTTTTCTTCTGAAAGTATGACCCACGCCATCGACCTTGGATATCTTTCGCAAATCTTCAGACTCCCACCAAATGCTGCCAATTATGTCCCATACTTCGGGCAGTTTGGATTGTGGCCGAGAGATTCAGAGCTTTCCCTTGGATGTTTCACATGACTGAGATATCTATGTTACCTCTCATGCAATAAAATTTCCCTCTTTAATCCCCTAACCAAAACTCCCGTTCAGTAATAAAGGTACTTCTGAGCTCATACCGAGATTCAAGTGAACTTGAAATAAACCAGAATCCCTTTGCCGTTAAAGGAATACAATTTCTTCCAGCATGTCCTGGTGTAATTGACGGAGTGCAAACACAGTTTGAAGCACTAAGTAACTCCCAAGAATATGAGCGCCGCGGAGTGTAGTGTGACATCGTGTGAATTGTGATGTCAGCAGAATTAGGAAAGATCAAGCGGCTCTTCCGGCATTCTCATCGGCCCGAAGTATTTTGGCGGGCAAGAAAGGTGCTTACGCAAAAAGAGATGACGAAAATTACCGGGAATTTTGGTTGGAATGATGCTGAAGTGAAACACCTATATTTGTTTTGAGCTTTCATTGAGCTCTGAAGATCTCTTTGACTTGTACACCGCGGGATCATGACCGAAAGGAAAGTCGTTTGCTCTAGCTGTCTAGTAGATTAGTAACAGAGCATGAGCTGTGGCCTTGGGTACCATGGGACTCCCCTCCGATCTCCCCTCAATAAGATGAACAGCAACGGTTCCATTCCTCGACTGACACAATTCTTTTCCATAAATTGAACCTGTCTTGGAGACGTGAACCAAACCCAGGAGTTATCATAATCGCTGGAGGACCAATACTAGATGCTCTCAAATCTAGTCCAGCCATATATAGGGTTTCCCTATCATGATAGCGGTAAGAGATTTTCGAACATCTGTCATGCGACTAAGAAGGCTGATGCAAGATTGGAACCCTTGATTTGTTCCCAGAGGAAGCATGGGTGGGAAAATGCTTGTGGCTCGCTCTTTCTCTTCCCACTGCCATGCCTGCTCACAGCCCCCCCACCACATCGAAGTCCTCTCAACAAGAACCGAGATCACCCTTCCGATGGTTTAGCTTACCAGTGTCCGCTGAATCAGACTGGCTCCCAGCCCTAATCTTCAATGCGAAAACAATCAGGGCTGCCACAGAATCTCTCCCATTTCCGTACCTCCAGGGTGTCTTTGGAGCTGCAGTATTCCTGTTGGAGACAGTTCAGGTCTGTATACTGTAGGAAATGGTTGCTTATCTCCATGTATTCTTGTTTCAGAAAGTTCAAAAGAATCGGGACAGTATGAAAGAGCTGTGCACAGACACCTTGGATATCATCACAGTCATTCGAGACCGAATAGGTTTTCACCGAGATACAACTGCCATCCAGTTTCAAACTCAGTGTGAGGAACTTGAACGGCGAGTAATTCCAGCTCTCTCTTAACGATTAAGTATTGATCTTTCACTCTAGGTTTTTGCAGGATGTAGTGGAGACTGTTCACCATCGCCAACTAAAGCCCCGAGGAATTGGTCCTCGACTCAAAGAAGCTCTCAAGTCAGATAGCACGTCAGACGAAATTAGCAGGTTCCGGGAAAGGATCCGTGAAGTGCGGGCAAACTTCGTGGCAAGTACAGCTATTTTCGGCAGACCACAGGCTTTCTGACCAACGACATCTCAGCTCATGACAATGATAGACACAAATTTGGGCATGCAAAAAGCCTTGACCATAATCTCAACCAGTAATTGATTATTCTTCAGGGTCAGGTGATGAAATCTAATGTACACTCATCAGATGTGGTACAGCCACAAGTCTCCAAACCAATCAACAATTGTCCGCCTCCGACTAGAATTTTCCATGGCAGACAAACTATCCTTGATAAAATGCACCAATACCTTAGCCTGAATACCACATCACAAGACATCTTTGTGCTTCATGGACTAGGTGGTTCAGGGAAAACACAAATTGCACTCAAGTTCATACAGGAAGCAAATTCTCAGTACTTGTGTTCACTTCCCTCTGGATTTGAGACCGAACTGAGTTATCACCAGGTTCACTGACATTTTTCTGGTTGACACAAGCACGACTGCAACAATTGACACGGCTCTGAAAACTATAGCCAAAATGAAGTGTGTTGGTGAATCAGCAAGTGATGCCATTCAATGGCTTCAGAGGAAACAGGATCAGTGGCTTCTCTTGTTCGACAATGCTGATGATCCAAAGATCAATTTCAACGATTATTTCCCCCACTGCAGTCATGGGAAAATCCTGATCACATCTCGGAACCCTGGACTGTGTGTTTATGCTGGTGCTCATTATCCTGTCATGGATATGGAAGAAGTAGATGCCATAGCCCTGTTGCTCAGAAGTGATGCCACAAACCACAACAAGAAAATTGCGGCCAATATTGTAAAGGTCAGTCAGTCAAAGCTTCATTAATTTTGTAGTCAATTCATCATTTTCATAGGTGCTTCACTACCTGCCTCTTGCTATCATTCAAGCTGGTGCATTCATTGCAAGGACTGGAAACATAGACAGCTACCTGGGTCTATATAATGACAACAAAGCTCGACTGCTAACTGAAAGACCGGCCCAATCCCATGATAATTATGCCTGGACAGTATATACAACCTGGCAGGTTAGCTTTGATCAGCTCTGTGATCAGGCTAAAACCATCCTCCGACTTTGTTCATTCCTGCATTACCAAGGGATATCAGAAGACATTTTCAAAAATGCAGTACATTACCGATTTGAACCGTCAGGGCCATCAAAGGAAGCACTGGAATTGCCACTAAAGATGCTGTCAGATTTTCTGAGGCCATCTGGTGTCTGGGACCCTCTGCGCTTCACAGATGTGACCAATGAGCTCAGAGCATATTCCTTAGTCAGTTCCAGTCCAGATAATAATATGTTCTCAATGCATCCCCTTGTGCATGACTGGACCCACAGCACTCTCTCTGATGAACGGCATCATAACTGCATGACTGCAATCATGGGAATGTCTCTTGCTGGACTATCTGACGAAGATGTCAAACTAGCGAGTCCATGGATGCTGCCACACATTGAGTGCCTAATGAGAGGCAACCCAACTATAGTTCCAGACTTCAGAGTTGAGTATGGGAAGGTCTACTTTTTTTCGGGGAACCCATGGAAGGCAGAGAAGCTTCAATCAACAGTACTTGAAGACAGGAGAAAACTTCTTGGAGAGACCCACATAGCCACTCTTGAAGCTATGTACTGGCTTGCATGGACATACGAGTACCTTGGAAAATTGAAAGAGGCAGAAGAACTCGGGGTTGTAGCACTGAAGGCCCGAAGGGATATTCTTGGGGACAATCATCCTGACACCTTGAGGACAATGGGCAATCTCGCAGTGATATATAATATCCTCGGAAAACCAAAGGAAGCAGAGGGACTTCAGGTTGTGGCCCTCCAGAAGTGGACAGATATTTTTGGGGACAATCATCCAGAGACCCTTACTGCCATGGGAAACCTCGGAGGCTCATATCATAGCCTAGGGAAATTTATGGAAGCTGAGTGGCTTCAGCGAAAAGTCCTTGAGAAGCGGAGAAGTATTTTAGGTGTCAACCACCCGGACACCCTGCATATAATGGTCACCCTCGGAGTTATTTGTCAGAAGCTCGGAAGACTAAGGGAGGCTGAAGAACTTCAACTGATGGTGGTTGAGAGATGGCAGAACATTCTGGGTGAAAACCATCCAGACACTCTCTATGCTATGGGCAATCTTGCAGTTTTATATGGGGAACTGGGCAAATTGAAGGAGGCCGAGGTGCTTCAGCTTGTTGTTGTTGAGCAGCAGACAAATATTCTGGGGGCCAATCATCCTGACACACTGATGGCTATTGCAAACCTGGCCAGCACATGGAAGAGATTGGGAAAACCGCGGGAAGCAAAAGAACTTGAGGTCATATTGCTTGAGAAACGGAGGAGGATCCTAGGTGATGACCATGCTGAGACCATGAGAACCATGTCAAATCTAGCAGTCACCTACAAAGCGCTGGGAAATTTACAGGAGGCTGAGCACCTTGAAATTGAAGTGCTTGAGAAGCGGAAAAAGGTGCTAGGTGACGAGCATCCATCAACCCTACACAGTATGGGGAATCTTGCTATAACATATAACAAAATAGGAAAAATCCAAGAGGCACAGGCACTCAATACTCTTGTGCTCGACAAGCGAACAGAAATTTTTGGGAAGAATCATCCAGACACGCTCCGCACCATGTCGAGCCTGGGATGTACATTCAGCAAGTTGGGGAGATGGCAGGAGGCAGAGGAACTGTTGACTGAGGCACTTGAAAAACAGACGGAGCTGCTGAGTGCCGATCATCCCCAAATTCTTAACACAATGCAATATCTGGCAGTGACATACACAGAACTACGGAAATTCAAGGAGGCAGAGGAACTCAATATGGCACTGAAAAGGAGGCAATCTTAACTTTATTTATTGTATGTTTCCGTGTTTTATTTCTCTTCATCGTAACATTCGCCGATATGCCTCTTAATAAGTAGTACTACTGGCAAACCGGCATTCTGGCATTTTCCAAAAACGATCTCAAGGCGAACGAATGAATAAGTTGCTTGGCATTGTAAATTGTTTTTCACACTCATCGGGTCCCGCTAACAGTATCCAGATCAAGTTGGCCAATTCTACTCAGTTGAAATTTACCAGCGTCGTTGACTCTTAAATATTCGGGAGCGGCCGCCACGGCCACGACAGCTTATTTCACTGGATACCGGCCTGCGTTAGGTTGGAATTCAAAGTTCAGAGTCTCGCGTGACCTCGTGGTATCGCTCGGTCTCAAGCCCTTCATACCAAGTTCGACCATTATAGAGGCGATAGTTTTTGCAAATTTCATTAACAAGCTGGAGATAGAAGCGTAATGACTAGAATTTAAGCAGTAAGAAAAAAGATGCACGGTGAAGCTGATATGCCACCGGAAGGAATCGAACCTCCGACCCCCGAGATGAATTTTAAGAACACAGCTTGTTAGCTTCTTGGGAGCGGCCGCCTCAGCTTATTTAGATCGATGCTCCGCTGGTACAAGTATATTACGTTCGGATTTAAATTCAAGTGTCCTCCCTCAATTCGTGGGATTCTCCGAGTTTGTACGTCCAATTCCCAAGAACAACTGGGTTGACATCTCTGCGGATTTAGCTTGAAGCAAGAAACAAGATGAATAAAGTCCTGGGCGGAACTCCCGCACGAAAAAAAAAGCACTCTATGCACACGCAGCCGGGAGGAATCGAACCTCCACATCCCAGTTCAAGATTTCCTTAACCACTCCTAGGGGGTGGCCGCCACGGCCACGACGGCTTATTACAAACAATGTTCGGCTGGTTAGGGTTCTCATCACAAGCTATTTTAGGGCTGGATAGAGCTCTCCCGTCCATGACACGGTCCATAGATGTTATGATACTCTCGTAGATCCTGAGTTCCTGAGAGGAGGGAAAAAAAGAGGGGAAAGAATTTAGTTAAAAAGACTTTCAGCCGCAAGATGGAAAAGAAACCTCTCCGTCGCATGGATGCCACCGGAAGGAATCGAGCCTCCGACTCCCTCAGTTGAAATTTGACGCGTTCCAAATTTAATAATCTTCGGGGGCGGCCGCCATGGCCACGACGGCTTATTTCAATCGACTCTCGACTGGTCAGGGTTGTCAGCAAGCTACTTTAATGGTGCTAAAGTTCTCCCGTCCATGCCACGCTTGACGTGGCCCATAGATGGCATGATAGTATCAGTGTCGTACGTCCTGAGTTCCTGAGAGCCGGAAAAAAAATATGGGAAAGAATTGAATAAAAAAGACATCTAACCGTAAGACGAAAAAGGACTCTCTCGGTCACATACACCGTCGGGAGGAATCGAACCTCTGCTTCCCCATAAGTTGTGACAGATCTGTGACTCTACATATTTCGGGGCGACCACCATGGCCACGACGGCTTATTCTAATCGATGCTCGACTGGCTAAGACTGGCATTCAAATTTCAGCAACCTGGTTTAGTGCCGAATAAGGTTCTTTTCCCGTTCATGACACGCTTGACGAGAACCATGGATGCAATTATAGTCTCGTGCTTCTGCATTTCCTGAGAGCAGGGGGAAAAAGAAGACAAAAGACCTTCGTTGGAAAGTCATTAAACCGCAAGAAAAAGAAACCTCCCGTTCCAGGGGCTGCCACCACCTGCAGGAATCGAACCTCCGCTTTCCCGCTTCAAGTGTGACATTAACAGGAAAGCAATAATCTTGAGGGGCGGCTGCCATGGCCCACGACGGCTTATTTCAATCGATACTGGACCGGTATATGTTGGAATTTAAATTCAAGCATTGAGGCTGGGAGCTGCCGAGTTACTTGGGATCTTCCTATTTTGATATGGCCTGCCAAGAACGACTGGGTCGAGATCACTGCTGATTTCGCTCGAACCTGGAAACAAGAAGACGAACGGAATCGTGAATGGAACTCGCCGCACGAAAGAAAAAAAAATCGCTCTTATTTGTGCACGCAGCCCGGAGGAGTCGAACCTCCGACTCCCTGGGTTGAAATTTAACGCGCTCCAAATTCTGGGGCGGCCGCCACGGCCATGACAGCTCATTTCAATCAACATTCCGCTGGTTAGAGCTGTCAGCAAGCTACTTTAGTGTCGAATAAGGTTCTCCGGTCCATGATAAGTATCACAAGAACCGTACATGCTATCATGCTTCTGAGAGCCGAAACCAAAGGGGAAGAAAGAATGTAGTCAAAAGACTAATGGAAGGAAGAAAAAGCCAAAGAAACTCACATGCGTCGCCGGGAGGAATCGAACCTCCGACTCCCCAGATGAATTTTACCGACACACATCGTCGACTTTTCGGGAGCGGCCGCCACGGCCACGGCGGGTTAGTTCGATCTGTGCTTGGCTGGCATAAGTATATTACGTTCGGATTTAAATTAAGTGTCCTCCCAACCCGATTCGTGGAATCTTCCGATTTTGAACCGGTGGGTCGCAAGAACGACTGGGTCGAGAGCACTGCTGATTGAGCTTGAAGCGGGAAACAAGAAGATGAATGGAATCGTGGGTGGAACTCGCCGCACAAAAAAAAAGAATAGTGTCTTGTACACACAACTGGGAGGGATCGAACCTCCGCGTCCCCTAACGAATCATTGAGAATCCTCTGGGGCGGCCGCCACGGCCACGACAGCTTATTTCAATCAATATTCCGCTGGTTAGAGTTGTCAGCAAGCTACTTTAGTGCCGAATAAGGTTCCTCCGTTCACGATACACACCACAAGAAGTAGAGATGCTATCGTGCTTCCTGAGTTCCTGAGAGCGGGAAAAAAAAAGAAGACGAGTCCGTCTCCTGTACACCGTCGAGAGGAATTTTACCAGGACAGCTCGTTGACTTTTTGGGAGCGGCCGCCATGGCCCACAGTGACTTATTTCGATTGATGCTCCGCTGGTACAAGTATATTACGTTCGGATTTAAATTCAAGTGTCCTCCCAGCCCGATTCGTGGGATCTTCCGATTTTGGACCGGTGGGTCGCAAGAACGACTGGGTCGAGATCAATGCTGATTGAACTTGAAGCAAGAAACAAGGAAACGAATGGAATCGTGAATGGAACTTGCCGCACGAAAAAAAAAAAAGAATCGCCATGGTTTGTTCATGCAGCCGGGAGGAATCGAACCTCCGACTCCCTCAGTTGAAACTTTTTAACACCATTCAGATGAGGTGCCGCCACGGCCACAACAGCTTATTGTAATCGATGCTCGGCTGGCTAAGCCTGAATTCAAATTTCAGCAACCTGGTTTAGCACCGTTCATGATACGCTTCACAGGAACCATACACACTATTGTGCTTGCTGCGTCCCTGAGAGCGGGAGGAAAAAAGGAGAAGACGAAAGAGTTTAGTAAAAGAGGAAACATCTAAACGCAAGACGAAAAAAGGATACTATCCATCGTCTACACCGTCGGGAGGAATCGAACCTCGGACTCGCCAGTTGACATTTATGGCACGCATGAATCAGATGGGGTGCCACCATGGCCCACAACAGCTTATTCCAATCGATGCTAGACCTATATATGTTGGAATTTAAATTCAACCCTCGAGCACTGCAGCCGAGATCTCTGCTGAACTCGCCGCATAATCAATTCTGAACAAAACACTTGCAGGCGGGGGAAAACAAAACGCGTACTTAGGAAGGATGCCGTCGGGAGGAATCGAACCTCCGACTGCGCGTTCAGTTTACAGTAGCGAATTTTTTGGGAGCAGCCGCCATTGCGACGACGACTTATTCCACTGCATAGCGATGTGGTATAAGGATGTTAGAATTCAAGATTCAGTGTTGGATTAGAGCCTCACAGTATCGCTCGGTGTCAGGACCTCCATCCCAAGCTCGACCCGATAGTTTTTGCAAATTTCGTCATGAAGCAAGCTGAAGATACATGTAGAAGCAGAATAACTCGAATTTCAAGCGGTAGGGAAAAAAAAAAAGTTCAAATGTGATGGAGGAATCGTTGAGGAATCGAACCTCCCTTTCCCCGCTTCAATTTTACGTCAATTGAATTCAACGACAACCTTGGGGGGGGGGGGGGGGGGGGGGGGGCGCCATGGCCCACGACGGCGTGAATGGATTCATTCGTGGGATGATTATGCTCGACTGTTGGTAGACAGGTGAGTCGAGTCTGAATTTCTCGGCCTGATTCATGAGCATGCGTAGGACCGTACAGGTCCGTACTTGACCGTACTCCAGCACCCACCGCCCAGGAAAAGAATCGGCGAAATTCTGAGACGACGCTGAGTTGAGGAAAAATTATCCACGAACACACTTAGCTTCAAGCTCATCGCCAGGTGCAAGACAACGAGAGGCAAGAGCAGCGGATCATCCGGTCCGAGATTGTCGAAATCGAATCGTGACAGTGATGTGACACCTCTGTGGATCCTTCCTCGCACCACAAACCAACTCCATGGTCTCCTCAGAGAAACGGACGCGCTCCCCACCATGGTACTCAGTGCGGAGCTGGAAGAAACAGCTCCATTCCTATTCTTGATACATCTCTGGCCGATGATCTCCGGGACGTTTCATTCTAGCACGCGAAGGGATATCATGATAATTATGGGATTGGACGTAAGTTTACGAGTGAGTCCTGGAATATCGGGGTTGTGGATCGTATTGAAGCTGAATTTAGAATTTTTCACCGTCCGAGGATGGCGCCTTCTTGCTTGATGTTCGAGGATTGCGGCAGACTCCAAGTGAAAGCGTTGGCGATTGCATTTGTGTACTAACAAAGTGCTTCCAATATTTTCGTTACATCCTGTTGCGACTGATCTCTGATTCAGCGCGCGCGACCGGATGCAGTCGCGCTATTTGTCTATTAACCGTTCCTGTAGACCAAGGTACGCGGGCTCTTTTCCGCATATTTCTCCGTCTATCTCCAATATGCCTCATTGACGCCATAACGCAGGAAAACCCAGCGCCTCCACATTGAATCTGCAGCTTACAACGGCCTTCCCCGGGGTTCACGTTATTAATCATTGCTACACCTGGGGCAAACAATTCACTTGGCCAACAATACGCGCCAACGAAAGGACCCGCAAGCCAGTCACGAAGGCCCGACAATAGACATTAGCACGGTAAGGCCCTAGTATCCCGGGACTATGAAATACATAGCACACACTGCGCACGGCCGCTCTCGCCGCGCCAAGTCCGGGTCGGTATATAAGGTGCGCGCACACACCGAGTCCACCATTAGCATCGTCTCGCTAATCTCCCTTTCCCAACCCAGTTTTCACTCTCATAATTATGCACATATCCCGCGCGCTTTGCACCCTCGCCTTCTGGGCCGGCATCAGTACGTCGCGTTCTCATCGTCCATTACTTACTTTTCACTGATTCCATTGGTATGTAGCCCACGCAGGCTTGGACTACATCATCGCCGTGGACCGCCTCTCGGAGGCAGGCAAGACGGTGCTGCTCCTCGAGGGGGCCCGAGCACCGCGCAGACGGGGGGCACCTACACCCCGTCGTGGGGCATTCCGACGAACGTGAGCAGAGCTTGGCTGACTTTTCTCATCCACGCGTTATCTTTGGCGTAGTTGACGACATTCGACATCCCCGGCGCGTTCGAGGTACGGATGCTCGTGGAAATGGGACGGGCCCTGCGCGTGGCGAGGGCTTGGGTCGCGTGATCATGATGGCCCAGCTCGGGGCGTGGACAAGAATGTGGCGATGGATGTGGGCGGGACGTGGTTGGCGTCGCAGACGCGACCAGCTCGTTGTACGCAGCGTGCATATTTTGCACGCGTGTGGACCGCTTCGAAGACATTGTAGCTTGCGGGCGTCAAAGGCGAATGCGCGGGGCCTCGCTGGAGGTGCTGCGGGAGAAGCGTCGTCGGATGGGGGGAGAGGGGTTGCTGGAGCCGAGGCGCATGGGTGGAGACGCGACATGCGGCGAGATAGACACGTGGATGGAGAGACGGATGGAGGCGGGGCTGTAGAGACGGCCAGCGAAGGTAGCTCGAGGGCCTGGGAGCCGGAGGGATGGGTGGGAGAGAGGGAAACGATGTACCTTGGGCTCAGCACGGGGGTAGACTAACCGTCGTGTACAATCGTTGCGCATTGAGGAGGGCATCGAATGACGACGGTAGAAGCCTTGGCCTGACCTTTTTTCACAAGATGAGGGCGATAGTAGAAAGGAAAGGAGTGGGAATGCCGTAGCTTCCCGGACGTGCGCGCTGTCGTGCGTTCCGCGGTGGCCTGAGCAACAAACACATTGGGGAAGTATAAGTGATCTGGTAAAGGAGGGCGTGAAGGTGTATGCACTTTGTTTCCCATTCCCGGATTCGCTGGGGCCTCCGAGACCGAGGCCCTAATGGCGCTCAAGACGCGTTCTAGGTCCCGATCTGTGGGCCAAGACGACAGCCCTGAGGATATCCTCACGGAAAAGTACCGTAGTGCTGACAGCGTACGCGAAGTGAACCCGTCGGAGCGACGCCACGGAGGCGGGCGTGAGCACCGTAGAGCCGTAGATTACGAGCGCGACGCGGGTGAATCGCATCGCCGCCGGTGCCCAAGCCGCCCAGTTGCCCGAGGAACGACGTCATGTGCGCGCATCCGAGACAGGTCGAAATGCGGTCGGCGGCGGCGAGAAGCACGGTGGACGGGCACAGGCGGGTTTGGGTGCACTCGACGCTGTGGCGACTACACGAAGTCGGTGCGGATGTGAATGGCGGGGGCGGAGGCTGCGTCGAGGTCCGTGGGCGCTGACGGACATGGTGCGTATGCACATGGCATGCGGCGCTTGTACGGGCAAGGGACAAGGCTGTAAGAGAGTCAGCAAGGGAACAGATATTAAAATGAGAACACGAAGGCAAAAGGCCGGGCGGGACGAAGGGGAAACACAAACTGAAGACGTACCTCGTTGAGGAACCCTCTAGAGACTCGGTGGCATGGAGGTTATGCCGTGGATAGCTGTCCGTAGGGAGGTGTATCGCGAGCACGACAATGATCTTTGTTTGCAAGAAAGGCGCCGGGTTCCTGGGGAAGGGGCATGAAAAACGCCGAGTAAGTATGAGAAAAGGAGGACACTGGTGAGAGGTAGCGACAAGCAGCGTTGGATGGCCGTTGGGGTCGTAAACAACAGAGCGGCGGCATCGACGGCGTGCAGGCCGAGGTGAGCTGGTCGGAGTCGGAGTTGTGTGTTGGTTGTGTGAGTCAAAGACGTGGTGGCGTCGGCAACGCGTAAGAACCGAGAAGATATCAACGAAGATCAGATTGCGACGCATCAGAGCAGCTCGGCGCTCGATACCATCGAAGCCGGGAACGAATGGCCGGTCCACATCGTCGTCGTGGTCCTCTATCCCAGGGGAGCTGGGGTACATGTGGAGCTAAATTTGATCGGAGTCCGATCAATGTCGGAGATTAAGACGGCGTTATTAACGCCCACCAATCCAGTTGAAAAGGATGTTAGTTGGCACCTCCTCGTCTCACAGGTTGCACTCCATTTCCAACAAGAGTATCCCAGTTCATTGCCTGCATCCCTGATTTTTCTTTGAATCAGAGCTCAAGAATGAATCTTCGTTGTCAGTGCGAGATGAAAGCTTGCTGTCATGCATAAGCGCCACTGTCAATCCAAGTTTAGCACCCACGTAAGTACTGCACCCGAATAATACGGCGACCACACAAATCCTCAAGTCCTCACTCTTGGCACCGCAGCTACTACCCTCCAGCGCATCACCATTGAGCTGCAGAATCGACTGATCTGCATTTCGAGCGTTCATTCAGGAGCCCGATATGAAAGCCACTGTCAGCCGGCTGTCATCGCCGAAGCGCCACATGTAAGTACAGCACGGGAACAACGCGCCAGCCAATTCCCCGGATCTCCTGTCACAGCCTTCTGCCTTAATTAAAGCACAACGTGTTTCTGCGACCCTTCCTCTTATACTTGTCTTTCCCCAATACATTCTTTGTGCTACGACCCCCAAGTCTACCGCAGCAACTTATTCTCTTGCGTCAGTTCTGTCTCTTATGTGAACTTCAACTCGGGCTGATATAGTCCTTAAGATACAGTTTTACTCAGGATGGCCATGCCTCACCAACCTGGTGAATCCTACATATTAACATGAAAGGTGTGAGAAAATTGATTAGGATACCAATACCAGTATTTATTTTACCCAGGAGGCACAGGTGCATGGTGTGGGACAAGGAGGCACAGAGGGTGTGCTGGAGGCAAAGGGGAAGGTTCCATTTTGAAATCGAAAACCAACAGTGTGCACATTCAGGGGGCGTCAGAAATAAATATTCGACAGCGAGACATCATTCTCAACTGGCTTTCGCCAATCAACTTCTTTCTACGACATGCAGATATCTCACAGCTGCGGAGAAGGGAACTGGTGGATGGCTGCTTGCAGATCCTGTCTTTAAAAATGGGAATCTGGTTCTGGAGCACCCTTTGGTGCCGTGGAATTCGTATGTGATTCATCACCCTTATATGCTCCCCAGACTAACCAAGCTGAAATTTTCAGCTGGCGCTGGGAAAACAGTCCTTGTGTGCGTCTATCCTCCGCATCAAGTGGCTACCACTAATTATTACAATCCTAGATCAA
>JARJLF010001975.1:0-54293 GCA_029378395.1 Mycena leptocephala | reverse complement strand
TACTTGTAGGCGGAAACGGCGGAGTTGTAGCATGTCGACGATATCTTCCCGAATTAGGACTAGATGTGCGCCATTGTCAATAAGGCCGCTTACATCAATAGGGAGATTCGACATTGGTCCTTCCATGCGGAAGTCCCAAATGAAGTGGGGGGTGCGGTAAGACGGACTCACCTTGCGCACAGACAAGTCGCCGTCGGAGCTGTCATTCGGGTCCTCAATGTTGGGGAGGACGGCTGCGATGGCATTAACGTCGACAACGGCTGCGACCGTGCGAGGTGGGAACTTGGCCTCGAGGGCTTTCATGTGGTCGGTCGAGCACGCAGCACGTGCGGTCGTTACGGCGGCCTGAGTGAGGGGCTTGTAGTCCGTAGGGGAAGGGAAATCACAGATCCCCTCGAAAGAACGGTGTAGGACGTAGGGCTTGCGACAACGGCGGCAACCATAATTATCATCAAGCAGCTTCTGTTCCGCCGGGGTCAACTTGGGGCATCGACCGCGAGCGGTGCTGCCGGTCTGTATGGTGGAGGAGGATGGCGCATGTGGGGGCTGATTTTCGCGGTTGTTGGTACGTTTCTGTGGGCGCTCATTGTTGTCGTTGGAGGCGTTGCGCTTGCGATCGTCAGCTGCCATTCTCAGGTAGCGGGCGTTGGTGCGGATGTGGGTGGCGTCGACTCTCTTCACTTCGGTAAGCCATTTGGAAAAATCAGTCTCGTGTTTAGCGATGGCATCCGTCTCGTAGTCTTCCTGCAGTTCGTGGAGCATGGCGGACTCGAGTTGTAAGCGGAGGCGGTCATCGCTGAGGTGGGAAGCAGTACCTGAGAGGAGTGAATTCTGTGAACGGACATTGGTAGCGAAATCATCGAAGGCCTCGTGGGGACCTTGACGACGAGCAAGCATTGATAGGCGAGCTGCGTGTTCCCAGTCAATGGGCAGCATCTTAGCGCGAAGTTCTACCATAAACTCCTTGAAGTTCATGGCGAGGACGCAGGCACGTTCGGTCTCGATCTGCAACCAGTCTGTGATGCGATAATCCCGGAAACATCCGACGACGATTGAGGTCTCGTCCTTCTTCTCGACGTTCTTAAGCGTGCAGTAGTTTTGGTACGCGATCTCGAACTGACGGAGGACAGCCTGCGTGCAATCGCCTTCAAGAAGAATCGGAGGTTTAGTGGCGTTGGCCTCAACGCTGGCGATTTTGGGCATGGTAGAACGGTAGGGTGATGGGGACGGGGGGAGTCGGAGTCTGAGGAGTCGCTTATGTAGCTTCTCCGTGTCTGAAAGGTCTGAGGTGGAGACGGCGGCAGTGACGGCGGTGACGGCGATAACGACGATTCCTGCGATGATGAGGACACGATGGGAGTGAGCGGGGACTCGAGGGGTTCGGTATCGGGGTCCAGCGAGGTCTTAGAGCGACTCCGCATGGTCAGCGGGAAGGGGACAGTGGGTTGGCGGTGAGCCAGAGCGGTGATGTGGCACAAAAAGTGGCAGCGGTGGGCAGTGAAAATGGTGCAGTGCCCTCTAAGAGGGTTTGTTAGGTTCAGTGGAGGGCAGTGTGGGGCAGTGGGGGCAGTGGTGAGCGTCCGAGGCGAAAATTACGCCCGGACTACCTCAGCGCGATATCGTGGCCAAAAAGGCTGATATTATTCAAAAAATGGAAGTCTGCTTACCAGACTTCACAAGAAAAGACTAAGGCTTCAAGAAAAGAATAATAAGACCCTTTTGTGGGGGTATTGAGCAAGAGTATCGAGTATATGCGAAAGTAGCGTAGGTGGATCCAGGTGAGCTGGCACAAGCTTTGTCCGTGCTTGGCACGGACAGGTAAGTGACCGTGATGTGACTGTAAGTAAGTAATGCGCAGGATTACAGCCAGCCTCCCATATTAATCTTCGCTACCATATGCCCAGACAGAATAAGCAATATATTTGGGTCTTGATAAAGATTTACGGTTACGAGCGACAGGAATAGGAAGGAATTCGAGGGATTATAGGTGCATTGAACCAAAAATTAGAGCATATTAGAAGGGTGAGGATTAAAAAATATGGTGAAGGTGACCCATAGTAAAAGGACCGGGGAGTGGATGGGATTAAAAAATATGAAAGGCGGGTCGGCGGAGTTATCGCGAGAACTGGAGGCAAAAGGACCGTCCACAATGTAAGGAGCCTGGTGGGTGGAGCGAATTCTCAGCAGAAGGAGGGATGAATGTAAACGAATATTCCAGATTTTGAGACTGCAGGTGACTGAAATCCAGCGGCAGGTTGCGCAGAGGGGAGACTTTGGGAGTTGGGAGGAGCACGGTAATGCAGAGGCTCAGGTGTTGCTCTTCGCAGCGAGGAGGAGCTAGTGAGATAGGATTTATTCTACTTTCGTCAGCCATTGGTGTTCTTGAAGGTCCTGGGACGTGATCCATAAAGCCCGGCACTCAGAAATCGTTTGACAGATTTGTTCGTTCTGTGTCTCCAAACTTGGGCATTATGAATTTTTTTGGGCTGTTTGTACAAGGTGGTAGATTTTGTGTAACAGTACGGAAGGATGGAAGGAAAGAAGGAATGTATAAACCGCGGTGGTCCCTATAAGGAACGTGCGGGCTCTATACTACATACACGTGCCTCAACGATGTATGCTACAGACATTTTACCCAAGTACTGCATAGATTACACAATTACAGCCATACTACTACGAACAGCTGTGTGAGGAACATGGTTGTCATCATCGAAATTGGGATCGATTCCAAGATGGAGTCCCTACCAGGCTACCACGCTGCCAAATCAACAACAATCACACGGCCTGAGTTGTATCCAAAGCACGCCATAGTACCTTTGAATTTAATGGACTGGATTCCAGCATGGTATTCATGCCACAACCAAAGGGGATTGCTGATTTCCTGGGATTCACAGTGTACTGAAAGATGACCCGCGTTCATATCAAACTGGCAGATAGGTTCATGTAAGACTGTCGAATTGCCTGTTGTTGGAAATCGTGAGAACTTGAAACCGGTTTCTGGATAATCTTAGAATGCAGTTCAAAAGATCAGGAGAGATTGCCTACCAGGTAATTCACCGTCATCGACATTCCAAATTATAATCTCGCCGTTGGCCGACCGCGAGATTATGCGGTGTCCATCTGGCGTGAATGCGACAGAGTTAACCGAACCGGAGTGCCCCACGAACTCCCAAATTCTCTCTCCGGTTTCAACATTCCACATTCGAATGGTTCGGTCGTCCGATCCAGATGCGATGACGGCCCCATCCGGTGAGAATGCAACAGAAGTTACACTATCAGAGTGCCCCACAAGGTCGCGCTCCATCCTGCCAGCTGTTATATTCCAAATCCGCACTGTTTTGTCTCTTGAACATGCCACACGCTTTCCATCTGGCGACAATGCGAGGGAATACACCCAACCACTTGTAGTATTAAATTCCCTCACAGACCGGATTCCTTTGAGCTCATGCTGCACCTTCCCAGTTTCGACACTCCAGATTCGAATCGTCGTGTCATCTAATCCGGCTATGTGTGTTCTATCTTCTGAAAATGCGACCGCACGGATCCCATAAGAGTAGCCTGCAAGCTCTTGTTCTAACTCTCCAGTTTCAACATTCCAGATTCGAATTGTCTTATCCTTTGATCCCGATGCTGCACGGGCCCCATCAACTGAGAATGCAACTGAATAGACTTCATTAGAGTGTCCTGCAAGCTTCTGGTCCTCTTCTGCGGTATTGATTCGAATGGTTCTGTCATGTGATTCCAATGTTAAATGGGCTCCATCCGGCGAGAATGCACCTGGTGGTTGATATGAGTCTTCTGAAAACCGTCGCTCTGTCCCTTCAATCCCAACATTCCAGATCCGAACTGTCTGGTCCTCCGACCCCGATGCCAGGCATGCTCCATCTGGCGAGAATGATACTGAGGACACGGCCGCTGAGTGCCCAACAAAGGTCTGTGCCATCTCTCCAGTATGGACATCCCAGATTTGGGCTGTCTTGTCATATGATCCTGATGCTATGTGGGCTCCATCCGGCGAGAATACAACAGAACACACTGGACCTGAGTGCCCAGCAACTTGTTGTTCCATTTCTCCAGTTTTGACATTCCAGATTCGAATTGTGCTGTCATATGAACCTGATGCTACCCGGGTTTTATCTGGTGAGAATGCAACTGACCGGATCCGATTGCTGTGACCTCTGAACTCCTGCACTGTCTTTCCTGTGCCAATATTCCAGATCCGGAGTGTGTCATCAGATGACCCTGTTGCCATGTGTGTTCCATCCCGCGAAAATGCAAGCGACAATACTGGATGCCTTGTAAGCTCCTGTTGAAGCTCCCCGGTTTCAGAATTCCAGATGCGAACTGTCTCGTTGCCTGCCCCTGATGCTATGCAGGCCCCATTTGGCGAGAATGCCACTGATCGGACCCAGTTGGCATGCCCCATAAGTTCTTTATCAGTCTCTCCAGTTTGGAGATTCCAGATTCGAGCTGTCTTGTCGTATGACCCGGATGCCAAGCGAGCACCATCCGGTGAGAATGTGACTGAGTGTACTGAATTAGCGTGCCCCAACAATTCTCGCTCAACCGTTCCAGTTTCTACATTCCACACTTGAATCTTGTGGTCTCTCAACCCACAAGCTATACGAGTTCCATCTGGGGAAAATGCAACAGAATAGCATTGAGCACCCTGCCCCAGGATCTGTTCACAACTCGGCCATTGTTGTGGACAGCCCACTCGAAGAGATCGAAATCTTTGGGTGCTGTATATATTTCTGATTTGTGACCCTGTGGGGAGCCACTCCAAGGCAGAGTAATAAACCTCGAGAGGGTATATGCTGGTAAATTTGAAGATCTGTGGCACCATTCGCCGAACTTCATCAAGCAGATGTCTAATTTCCGGACACTGCTGACGCTGCACTAAATGTTAGCATATATGAATAGCTCACTGACAGCACATACAGAGCTGAATAAAATGGCATTCTGGAGGCAGCCCACAGCAAGATGAAGTTTGCCAGTGATGGCCAAACACTCCAGCCAATGCAGTATGTGGATCTTTGCTAAGATTGTCAATTCCGTCACTAGGTTAGAGTGAACTTTCCCAAGTGGGATGAGAGACAGATGGGTACCCCAGTAGACTGATGCATAACGCAGTTGCGGTGTAATGGAGTGATTGAGGACATCTTCAGTGATTATGCTTCTTGAGTCTGTACGCCTGATGTTGCATAGATTTTGGTGAAGGTACGAGTTCAAGCATTTGATACACTGAAGTGCTAGTGTGGCATGATGGGCAGGCAAATCCACGGCATTTTCTCCGGCACGACGGTGGTCTGTCAAGTAGTCGGGGAAGGATGCATGGAAAATGAGGACAGGGGCATGCAAGGACAGTGGAACATCAATAACCGAGTAGAAATCAGCCAGTGATGCTTCCACGGCGTTTGGATCTTGTGCCAGTAATGTGGCAACCACACCGAGAGAAAGGGGCTCCCTAAGACATAGGATGGTTGCGAGGACCAATTGCCGAACATCCCGTTCCTCTGGCTCTGTCCCATGCCATGCATTGGCAACAATCTGACTATATAGAGTATCAATCCCTGCGGTTTGAATTGACGATGGTGATGAGCCATAGAGGATATTCTGGAGTCGATTTTCGACCTCATGACGAGAAAAGGTTTTCCCTGACAGATACTGAATCACAGTGAACGCATAGATAAAGAGACCACCAGTTTGGTCCACAAGCTCCCGCAGGTCAGTATCCAGTGGCCACCCCGGAGCATTAACTGCGGAAGCAATGTCATGCAAATTCTTGCTGAGGTATTTCGCAATATCCGCGGTAACAATGTCACGTTCAATATCATGCAGGCGGAGGCGGCGGGCAGCGACCTCGGAATGGAATGCCTTGTCAAGGTCAGGATCAGGACGGCTTGTAATGAAGAACTTTAGTCGGACGCCATTTGATTGGATGAGAACCTTTAACAATGCCTGTGCAGCTTTGATCCCTGAGCACTCGTCCAGAGCATCTATTACAATGACCGGCAGTCGAACCTGGTCAGGGATGGCCTGCGATGGGTGGAGTAGGAGAGCTGCAAATTGAAAATCCACCGGTCGAAGGGTAAACATTACTCCGGGGTTCCTCTTCATGCCATCAACCATGGCCCGGGTAAAGGGCTGAGCATGGCACGCAAGCTGAAATGCGAGGGATGGGATAACTCTGCCCACATTACTGCGATCTTCAGATGCGCGGGAACAGAAGAAACTCGCGCCAAGCAACATCTCTCTGTCAAGTAGCCGTGCAAAACTGCGAGCGATCGCGCTCTTCCCGGCTCCTGCCATCCCGGTGAGCAGATAAATTGGAGGGCTTTCTGAATCGGTGGCCCATGCCATTAGTTCGGTGAGTATACTCACACGAGTTCCCGGCATGCATTCGCCACTTCCGTGAAGGGTCGACGCTGTACCGGTCCCGCCACTTTCATTGTACGCCGAGCCGGGAACGGGAGAAAGTTTCTCCAGTATATCTACACAGCTCGAGTTATCAGCGAATTATTTGCCGCGCAGTAATGCACTTGCGATGATCGTGCAGTTCCAATACAAGCTATCGAATAATTAATGAGCTGGGACTCAATGGGATGGAGATAGCGCACATTATGGATTTCACTTGTTTTCGCTTCCGTATTCAACGCAGTGTCTACCTTTGTTGTGCCTCGCAATCAAAAGGGAGAAGATACGAGTATTAATGACACACCTCGAAGATGGTGATTAAGAACGAGACCACCCGGGTACACTCGATGATATACCGGGCGTCAGGTGAGTCGATAATATTTCGGACACCTGGCGCAATCTTCTTCTCAATTCTACGAGTTTGCTCTTCCATCACACTGATGTACACTAGGGTCAGTGCAATGCTGGGAAACTAGCAGAAGGACAGACGCAGTCATCCCCTCCAGCCGATTACGGATATCTTCGTCATCTGTGCGACCTTCATATCGCCGAATCAAAGTTGCCAGTGCGGCGATTCGCTGAGCCATCACGCCAAGATCATCTCTGGCATCAGTTATTTGCTGGTACAAGTTAAGTTAAGGTTCCCAAAGAGCTACACTGAACTTACCCCAATTTGCTCGAGGACACGGAGAAGGCCCCCAGCCGCTGCCTGCAATGGTGGGAAGACAACTGAGACTTCCTTTAGAACCCCCAATCCCTGCATAAAGGCCTTCCAGCCAATTCCCTTGTGTTGTGATCTTGAAATCTTGGGAGGTGTGGACCACAGTATATCTGCCACGGTCGGGGCGGGTGGCGATGCCGAGTTCACAGGTGCGGATGGAGTTGGTGCGGCGGGGGATCCAAAGATCGATGTTGTGAAGTCCTTGGTGAAGTCCTTCACTTTCTGGCTAACTTTTCTATGAGCCATCTTCGGGGGAATGGGTAGTTGGAGGAGGCAGAGGATGACTGTCAGTGTTGATGCGGTGCATGGCCTCACATGACAGGTGGATACGGGAAGGGGCACCGGCATTCAAACCGGCGACTAAGGGCTGGTTAGTTAGGTCGGGGACAAAAAAATCCCACCCAAACTGTGAGCCGGAATAAACACATGATAGCCAAAGCATATGTCCTCTTGTTTTCTCCCAGTTCGAAAAAAAAACGCCGAATAATACGGCCGTGTATTTGCGAAGCATGCACCGATGTAACTAATAAATATATTCACAGTTGACACCGTCCCTCCGATTTCTCCCAAAGAAAACAATTAAAAAAACTCAGCCCCAACACGCATCGAATAAATGTAATCCGACCGTTTGCCGACAGCAGCTCGTGGCAGTCCGTGTGTAGTCCTACAGAATAAAGAACCTTATGATATGATCTCACCGAACAGCCTCTCAAATAGCCTGGGAAATTTATCTGCCACAGGCATTGGTAGCCACGTACAAATAATAAAGGCTAAGCCACAGGTAAAGGGAGGTTAAAGGCAGCATCAGCCAACACCTAGTTAATTAAAAAGGATGCCTTTCAAACTCAAGCTTGATTCAATGAGCGAAAGAAATACACAGTCGTAGCTTCGTACTTTGGAGTTGAATAAACAGAATAAGAGAATTCTATTCAAGAAGAACTTACATAAGGTAGTTGCATGTCTTTGGCATGTCTGGACAAAACCCCACGGCATAAAATCATTTGGTCACAAGGCTCGAGCGTATTACGCGTCGTTATTTGGACAAGAGGATCTTGAAGCAACAGAGAACACTCATATCAAACAATTTAGACCGAAAAGGTGGAGAGAGCCTAGAACAGAAGACAGATTTTTTTTAAAACCAGCGGATTCTTCAACTGGCCTTCCATAGATTTAGATAAATACTGCGGAATATTTTCAAGGTTTGCTGCGGCAGTGGAGGCACGAAAATGGGCAATGTTTGCTCGAAATTTAATAAATTCTAGAGGATGCAGCGACTCTGATTTCTGAATAAACTGATTTGGGAGTGTCAAGACAAGCCCTGGGTCGACCTGGCCTTGGCGAGACAGTGAATAACCCAGCCAGGACGATAATCGAATAACCTGGTCTGAAGTGGTCGCAACAGCCAACGAGAGGGCAGCACTGAACAACCCGGCTCTAGAGGGGAAGTTTGGCTGTAGCCATTGAGGCGGGATGTCGCGAAACTTGTGAGCGGCGGTGAAGTAACCGCCTAGACACCGAACTCGAGGATATCTCGGGGAGAAGATGATATGCGTGCGAGCGTCGTTCGTGGTCGTGGTGAGAAAGCGCTGCGCCGTTGTCAGGTCAAGGTAGACTTGATATTAGACGAGGTAGAATCTAAAGTACATGTAGATTCTACTGAGTTTATATACTGTATCCTATGAAACTGATGGTTGCCCCTTCTATGAAATAGCGGACGCCCTTAGGTGCTTGATCTTGGTAACGGGCGATCAGGGTATCCCGATCGTCGTTTGAATAAACCCCTGGTTGGTTATTCTGAATCCAATCGCCCTAAGCGTATCCCGATCATCGTTTGAATAACCCCTGGTTGGTTATTCCGAATCCAATCATCCCAAGCGAATACGAATAACCCCTTGTTGGTGATTCCGTATGTGTCGCCTTGTCCATTGCTTGTGATAACCCGGGATACCCGGGGTTAAGGTTGAGCAAAAATGTTGGAAGTATGCCAAATCATGACAGGGAGCTTGCACAGACACTGTGTCCGTTTTCCATGCCACCCAGTACCTGAATCCTCTCAGGAAAAACCTCCCATATCCTCGTCAGAGTTCGTTCCTGTCCTTCTTTGAGGGTAAGAACCAAATTGATTGGAATAATCTTTCTTACGGGGGTGAATTCGGGCCGCCGCTGGACCATTGGGATATCCTATTAATTGATGCCCTCACTGGCAGCCCAAGAGAATATTTAATCCTTATAGAAAGCCGCACAGTATGAGCTTGACAACACAAAATTGAACCGCAATAGTATTGCAGTTCGCACTACCACACTACCTAAAGCTAGACACCAGTGCAAAAAAAATACTTTTTCGTGTTTGCGACGCCGCCTGCTGCCCGCTTTCAGTGTCAGTACTATTGTAGGCCCCCTCTGACAAAAGTCGTGATGGCATGTAAGGAAATCGCGTCCTTTGGGTGAATCTTTCTCGGCACGCAAAATTAGGCTCATTGACATCTTATATACGCCCTCAGATAATTTCAGGATTTTTGAAGCTCTATGTAGAGAGGTATACACGCTCCGAGACTGTACCCCCATGTGGTATAAACTTTTGACGGTGTTTTGGCAGGGTCACAAAATTGTCACAAAAAGTTACCGTTTGATTTCTCTTGAGCTCTATGGATCTCAGGATACTGCAAAATTTCATAAGAACGTGCAAAGTGGTTATATACAGGTGCCTGATTTTTCTCCAGGCCATTGGTGTGAGGGAGGCCGGCATCAGCAAATTTACCACATCAGGGTGCAATAATGTCATAGCGGCGGCGGGATTTGTAACACGAGTGCACGTGATCGTGATTCAAACTCCGCTATGTTGTGATCACGACCACCATCGCGATATTGCCGCCACGTACCACGGAGAGTCGGAGACAACACTCCCATGTGTGCCGCTGTTGGGATCTCTTTAATGGCAGTGTTGGCAATTAAGGCTTAAGAACCTGCCCCAGGGACCCTTAAGGGTTATTAAGGGTTAAGCCTTAATTTTAAGGGCAGACTTAAGGCCTTACTTCCACTTTGGGAAGTATCTTTCCACGCTCAATTCCGCCCAAAAAAGTGTCGTATAGTTGGTTGATAATTGGAAAGTAATCGTTTCACGGTATAAACTTACTAGAACAATAAGTTCCTCTTAGTTTCCCCTGAATCTGGCCTGGCCTCACCATCTAGGAGAGACTGTTTGCCTTCCTGCCAATCTACAACACAGTCACTGCGTTCAGACCCCCCCATAGGCACAGGTCTGCCAGATCCTGATAGGCAGATATGTAGGCAGACCAGTGTGCCAACCCTTGCCCATCCATCTGCCCATCCCTGCCAAGGTTGGTCTAGGTATTCCCACTGGATTAGGCACACATAGACTCACATGAGCCGATGAGCCTAGCTAAGCCTAGTTAGCCAAATTCAAAATCTGACATGGTTTGTACCTGTCCAGCCATTCCAACCAACACCAACCTAGACCCAGGTTGGCCAAGGTTGACCAAGGTTGGCCAAGATAGACACACCACTGTCGGCAAAGATCTACCAAGGTGGGCAGGCTTTTCCTCGGTAGGGATGCTAGACCAATGTCGGCTTGGGTGGGCAGTCCGTAGGCGGGGATCGGTGAAGGTGGGCACATCTGTGCCTATGGGGGGGTCTGAATGCAGTGAGTGTCAGGTGCTGGGATCCTTTGAGAATTTCACAATGGATGTCCCAGCTGTCCATGGTTTTTTATTTATTTTTGAATCCCTCCACCATGCCAGGTTGGTGAACCTGGTTGACGGCAAAACTCGAAGCGGCAATCACCGTTGCCGATCCGGGCCACTACCGGCCCGTACTCTTAAGCCTTAAGGTGCTGGCGGCCTGACCGTTAAGGCTTATGTTAAGGCCTTAATAAGCCTTAATCGAATTAAGGCCTTAACCCTTAGGGCCAACACTGTTTAATGGTGCGGTCTAATTCGCGGTCACCAGTCAAATGCAAGGTGAATTGATTCCCTTCTCTGCACATCGAGCTTTAAAATTTAGCGTCTTCACGGCTCGTTCTTCCGCTGCACACCCTGGGCTATCCTACGCTTGTCGCGACCGGGTACTCACTGCTTTTTCCTGTTCCATCCCTCCTTCTATTCTCATCTTTTCTCGCTCGCTGACATGGTTTTTTACGCGGATTCATGATGCTGGACATCCCAGTGTACGGGTGGAGGAGCGCGACTGCGACGTCCAGGATATATCGGCGTTATGAGTGAGTATCTCTTCGTAGTCCCTCTTTCCCATCTATCTGGCTTCCCAACTCCTCACGTACTGCGCTCCTCCCGTAACACCCCCCGTTATCTTCATCGCCTCGTCCTACTCTTGCACCCACTAAGCGCGTGGCTAAGTTACTAACCACCTCTTCAGTAATGCACCACCTCCGTCACCTCTCCATATGCCTCCATCGACACCGAATGTCGAGTGAGCTGTGGACCGTGCCTCGTGCTCCAAGCGTCGGCATACACCCACGGCCTATCACGGCTTTCGCCCGCGCGCCGTCATCCTCAGTTACGGTACCACCAGGCTAGCACTGGGCGTCGGAGGACCGTATGCCTTGCGAATCGTCCGGCCGCCCACGTGTCGTCGGCCATTCCAGCACATACCAAGCGTTTGCGAGGACGGGCCGACGACGCAGTGTTACGTGCGTACGGGAGAAGTGTTTGGTGAGTATTCTGGATCTGCGCCTCCCTTCTGCCTCCATTCCATTCCTCCCTTCCTCCATCGACCACGCTGGCTGGCCGCCGCCGCGTCTTCCTTGCATTCGTAGCATACCTCCACCTCCGCCCCGCATCCCATTCACACATCTCCTCTTTCTCCTGGCTTCGCTCTCGATCTTCGCTTACTTACTGACGTGTTCCGCAGACGCATGCAGGACGCCTGCTCCGCTGCTTCGAGATGCAGGAACACGGACATACGGCAGCGGCGCAGGATGCCATCGGGGGTGCACAGTAGGAGGGCTACGACGTTATCGGACGCGTACATGCAGTGAGTACCTCTACTTGACTTGACTTCCGGCTGTGTGCTCGTCCACCGCTGCCCTCTGCGCTCGGCGAAGCCATCCGCATCCTCCGAGTCCGGTGATGCTACCGTGGGCGGGTTCTCTGGCGCATGTTCCGCATCTCTCCCGCTCGCTCGCTCTCCCTCTCATTTTTCTTTCCCACGTCCTCCCTCCTCTTTCTGCTCCTGCTCCTCCTCCCGCTCCGCTCGTGTCTTCTCCGCCGATTCCCAATCTAACTTCCTCTTCAGCGACGTGCTCGTTGTTTCGAGATGGGTGACACGGACCCTCGGCAGCGACCCAGGATGCACGGGGAGAACGAAAGCCTGTACATTGTGCACTGTGGCGTATATCAACTATCGTACATGCAGTGAGTCCCTCTACTTTACTTGACTGCCGCTCGGTGCTCGTCCACCTCTACGCGCCGCTCCTCCGCGCTCCTCTGCGTCCGAGTCCGGTGACGCACTCGGGGGGCTGGCGCGTGTACTGCCTTGCTCTCCCGTATATCAGCCTCGCTCGCTCTTTCCGGCGTCTTCCTCTCTCTCCCTCCCTCCCTCCCCTCCCTCCTCCCTCTCCCTCCGTTCTTCACCAGAGAACGTTAATCTAACGTCCCTTCAGTGCCCCCGCCCACAAGCTCCGAATCGGGGATCCACCTCCCCCCGCATGACGTGCGCGGTACAAAGACCGACTTACGGACAGCGCCGTCGTGGGCTCTTGGCGTGTCGCCGTCCGACCACCACCTACATCGAGCGCCCTTCCCTTCCGCCATCGTTCTCGGTCACTCCTCCCCCTCCTGCTCATAGTCGTTCCGCCCGCTACCTCCAGATCCCCAGGTCTGACACCGTCCTCACCTTGGACATCCTCAGCCGCAAAACGTGCCCCAGATCTGGCGGTGCGTAAATCATAATTATTCCTCATACTTTTGCCGCGACGCACGGGCAGTGGGTAGTGCGCTGCTGAATGTGGGTGCGCGCGCCGACGTCGGCCTCTGCTCGCTGCGTGACGGCGGTGGGTGCTTGATGCGATGCCGCGGCCGCCATCGTGTGGAGATGGTGGGTGGACGTCTGCGTAAGTTGCAAGGCGACGCCGGCGGTGCTTGCCGGTGTGTGCGGTGACGGTGTGATACCCGTGGTCTGCAGTGCGGCGTACATATGCATGGCTACTGCCGTCGTGCGCGACTTTGTCCCAGCCAGCCGCCACGGCTACGTCGCTATAGAGTGCCGTCGACACGCCACGGACGCACAACACTTACTCGCCCATTTTTGGCTGCTTTGTTTTCGTTTTGTTTCGCCTCCTCTGCTGCCACCCTTTTGTGCTCGCTAACCCCCTCCGCAGCGGCCCCACCCCACCCACGGACATGAACGCCATGCCTCCCGTTCCGTGCCACCTGTCCTTCCGTACGCGGACGCCACCGGACTCCTAGCTCGGACGGTCGCGGACCAGCTCAGAGCAGCAGCCGAGCGCAGCCAGCCTACTCCGTTCTTGCCTTCGATGCCGCTTGTCGTGGATCGCAAAGAGAGTGCCCAGCGGCGCGGGAATGCCCGTGTCCGTATGGCACCATCTTTGGTTACACGAACGAGGCACAGCGCGGACGGGAGGGATGGGGAAGGATGGGAGTCTACTGGGTCACGGATGACCGGGCGCAGCTGCGTCTCCGTCATACGGAATCCAGCCTCGTAAGGAGTGCGAGTGTGAACAGGATGCAGAACGCGTCGCGGGCACGGCAGCAAGCATTCCTGAGTTGTCATTTGTTTGGAATCAAGGTCAACACCCGATGGAACCAAACATACTCCTTTCTTTGATTTTTGGTTCCTGTCCACATCGGCTGTCGCGAACCTCCGGCTCTAGCTTCTTTGTTATTGGCTCTCCCAGTCCTTCGAATTCTTTCTTGCTGTAATCAAGCTCTGGTTGTAGGGCACCATGTTGGGCGCCATTCAAGTCTTCGGGTCCACGCCCTTTTGCGATGCAGATTTTTGGTCCAACGCTTAATCCATGGACAGTCCTCGACTCGAGAGGACGCGCCGCCCCTCAGAAATATTGCATGCTGGCAGATAGGCCGCGATCACCTGAATCCCGGCTCTTCTTTCAAGCCTCGACAGTCGCATACCGAGTAGTATTTTGCATCCACGAACTCGAAGAAATCTCGGCCTGTAACTTACTTCATTCGATTCCGAGGATTCTGATTTGGTGCAACCCGGCCCGTTGCGAGGCGCCAAACTGACAGCCTAACATTTGGAGGTGCCAGCAATTCTATTCCTGGAACCCCGCCGCCCACTTGCCGCTACTCCCGGTTGACATACATCCACAGCGAGATGAATATCACGATCAAATGGACGCCTGAGGCAAGACGATTTCAAGAAAGAAAGCAGCAAGAGACCGTCCAAGGATTGATTTGTTGCAATGGCTAGAGACTGCGAATTCCGGACTCGGAGGTCCAAACTCCGAAAACAAACACCCTGTGTCCGTCAGACGTGACGTTGCCAATCAATCAAGGAAGGTTCTGTATTTGCTACATCCCGTCAGTAGTCTTCCCACTGCGCGATCACGAAGGACGTGGCCATTTTGGGGTGCCTCTCTGACCCGACCACTCATTTCACGACCGCCCAGTGCAATGACCACTGACTCGGAAGTCGCAGAGTCCCGGACCCACACATCGATATCCCCAACTGCCCCTGACGACGATGCTCCAGCGAAGGCTCATGCTATTGGGACAACCGGGGTCGATGAAAGCACGATTTTAACGGGAAGGAAGTTGGCCATTGTGTTTGTGGCAATGCGAGTGTTCACCTGCATACGTTTACCGCAACTAAAGCGAAACTATTCAGGTTACTATCTGTCCTATTGGTTGCTTTGGACCAAACGATTCTGGGTCCGCTCTGACACATTCGCTATAATTCGAGGCTTACGATTCTCTTTCTCAGCCACCGCACTCCCTCGCATCGCGTCGGTTCGCTCCTCACCACTTTTCCGGCTTTAGAGTATTCGCTGACTCGTCACGTAGGATTTCCAAGCCTTCACCCTTCAGGATGGGTTGCGACCTCGTTCGTACTCGCTCAAAGTCGGTTAGCGACTCTCGTTCCGAAAAAGCTCTGCTGATGTTCGCCCAGCCGTGTTCCTTCTAGTTTACGGACAAGTTCTGCGGATATTCTCGGCCAAATGGGTCATGGTCGCCGCAATTATCATATTCGAAGTCGGCTCTTTGCTGTGTGGAGTGTCCCAAACCGTAGGGCAATTGATTGCTGGGCGGACGGTTTCTGGGGCCGGAGCTGCGGGGATATGTGGGCCCAGCCAATTTCTCTCCCAATTACCCACCTCACGCATCTTCAGTCGTTGCGATGATGCAGATCATAGCCCAAGTCACTCGTCTGGAAGATCGGCCTAGGCTGTTTGGCTTGTTTGGGGCAGTCTTCGGAATGTCGTCCATCATCGGGCCACTGATTGGCGGCGCATTCACCGACCACGTATGTCGCGTCTCTTCATCGAATCCCAGCGGGACGCTCATTCAAATAGGTCACTTGGCGGTGGTGTTTTTTTGTGAGTCTCAGTCCGCCTGAACAGACACCTTGTCGTCCAATTTGTCCTTCCTAGATCAACCTCCCCGTGGGCGGAGTCTCTCTTACTGCAGTTACATTCCTGCTCAAGGCCGCGCCTCCCCTTGGGTCTGACCCAACGAAGCGTTCCGCGCGGACATCATGAAGCAGGTCGCACGGATGGACTTCATCGGTGCCACACTGGTCGCCGGGGCCGTAACAAGTATTGTACTTGCCCTTCAGTGGGGCGGAAACGTCAAGCCATGGGACGACAAGGCCGTGATTATTGTAAGTTCCAAGCTTCTTACCGACTCACATGTCATTCTTGACCGTGCGCTGTTAGTGTTTCGTTTTGTCCGGAGTCCTCACAGCCGCCTTCATTTCTTGGGAGATATACCTCGGGGAGCAGGCCATGACCCCTACAGCGATTGTACATTCGCGCTCCGTGTGAGAATTTAATCTTAACTGACCGCTTGATACTAAACCGTGTAGATATGCGATCCTGGCGTACTGCTTTTTCGGTCGTTTCTCAATGCTCATGTTCTCCTACGTAAGTACCTTCAACATCATAATCTTGTTTTATTTCAACGAGAGGCCTGCAGTACATCCCCATCTTTTATCAGGCTGTTAGACACCACAGTGCGACGAAGTCCGGGATCGACCTCCTGCCCTTTATGCTCGGTCTCGTCGTCACCGTTATCATTTCTGGCCAAATCGTGGGTAAAACTGGATACTAGTGAGTCACATACACCCTCCAGACATGTTATTTATCTCCGTCGCAGTTGGCCCTTCCTTTTTGTCTCTCCATTCTTCCTCGGTGTCGGCTCCGGACTCCTCTACACCCTTACCACAAGCACGTCTTCCGCCACAATTGCAGGGTTTCAGATTCTTTCGGGGATTGGCGTGGCGATGGGAATGCAGAACTCGCTAATTGCAATCCAGTGCGTCAATTTCTCTCGTCCATATATCCTAACTGACGGCAGGTTAATTGAAGAGCTGAATTCAAAAATGCGCCGAGACTCCTTGGCCAAGCGACAAGCTTGGCCACCTTCTTCCAGTTCCTCGGCGGCACCTTGGGACTCGGCATTGCTGAACCAGTGTTCGCGTCCGAATTGGGCAAGTACTTGGTGCGCTTCGCGCCAGACGCGCCCGCCGCCATTGTCAAGCAGTCCCCGACCGCTATCTACACGGGCTTGCCCGCGGATATGATCCCTGGCGTCGTGCACGCATACACAGAGAGTCTTCGCGTCGTTTTCGTCATCGGCGTGCCCGTGGCGGGCCTAACCCTACTTGCGTCGGTGTTCATCCAGAATTCCCGAATCGAGAAGACTGCACCGCCCACTGTTCAAGGTAAAGCTGGAGACCTCGAGAAGAATGGAGAGCCGGTGACTGAATGAGGTTGGGATACATAAATTATGACGCGCCACTCAGTTTACCCACTAAAATTATTATTCCAATTATTTGGACTTTGAATCGTTGATCATGATACCCCAAATGTCGACTTAGTCCTACCGGAAACGACAGGAAGGAACTAAACAAACCACATGAAGTTCCCTAGGCATTGCAGTGATTTTTCCAGAAGGGTGTTTTGTTTTCCATTGGGGGGTTGATTGTTTTGTTTTGTTTTCAGCCCTCTTCTTCCACCACATGTTGGATCCTTGCTGTGCGACCCATTGATCACGGTATGTAGGCATTCCATCGATTTCTTAAACAGCGGATATTGAGTCGATCAACGCCCACGGCACGGTCGCGGCACATTGTCGGAAAAAACCTAAATCAGTTGCAACGGATTGGGTCGGCTTGTCGGCTTGGGTGGGATTGCAACCGGTCCCAAGCTGCTGGCGGGGTGGCTTGTAACCAACTTGCAACCGGTTCTGAGCCGTTCAAAGTATCTCAAGGCCCTTCTTGGCTTTAAACCTCTTGGGACGGCTTCACACGGCTTTTGAGTGAGGAGCTTGGACCTCAGTGTGACCATGTAAAAAAATATTCAGTGCGAGTATAACAACTTATAATAGACTTTTCATGGCTGCCGACTGGGGTGTGGATCCGTTCGAGGGATGAAAGAAATGTATTCAGTTCAATTAATCTATCTCATTTACACGTAGAAACATGTCCTCATCAATGCAGTCCACCACGTAGAATACCTCGCGCGACGCGCCAGATATGGGGCACAACAGCGCGCCGCGGGTAACGTGTTCAAGCGCGATGAAGATCGTGCTTCCGGGGCTCCATTCGCGGATGGGACAATTGGTGCGCGTGCGCGCAGCCCATGAGCTCTTGCGGTAAGGTTGAATCATGGCGAGATCGAAAGTGATCTTCTGCGGCAGATGACAACGAAAAACGAGTCGCAGCTGACCCATGGCCAAGTCGTCGTCCTGCCCTTCGTAGATGATGGAATCATATCGAGGTCGTGTGTGGAAGCAGGGGTTGCAGCGCAGGATATCCCGGCCAAGCTTCCAGTCAACTTTGGATTGATAGTCAACATAGAGAACTTTGCACGACTCGATCTACAACGGCTTCACATCAGTTTCAATTTTAAGGAACCACTGCATAGCACACACCTGTATGTCCTGATCAGGGCGCACAAAATGCGATGGATGGTGATATGCCAAGTATTCGCGAAGCTTCAAATTGAAGTCACGGAATGACGGATCGCTTCGGTGGACCGCCTCCATACGAACAGTCGTAATCCGAGGGTCAGCCGAACCCAACTGCCAATGAGCAGCATTTGACGACACGAGAACCGGATCCTGCTCGTCTTCTTCCTGGCTCTTGAGCCATTTGTCGACCTCCATCTGAATACGAGCCATGGTTTCTTCATTTTCGTCCATGACTGAAATCTAAAAAGGCCAGTTGGGAACAGTCATACAAGAGACGATACGGCCGTACCTGATGCTCGGCATTTTTTCCGTTTGTTTTCTTGTACTGTGCAGCCACCTCCTGCTGAAATCCCTCCCCCACACGGGTATTCATGTTCCGACTCGTTCCCTTGCCTCGAAAATTCTTGATAGCATGGCTGAGGAAATGTTGCTTGAGGAAGTTCAAGGACTTGTCGTGCTCTTCTGAGACCTCCTGCACCAGCATTAATTAGCCGTTGATGACAATAGAATACTAAATGGACGGCATGCTTCGCAGACTTTCTCGTATAGATTGATCCATTTGCGGAGGAGTTCCATGCGCGAGGCGATGGTGACTTCGAGGCCAAGCATGATACGAACCTTTTGCATCACCCGCACGAGCTTGATGAGACAAGAGTTGGGGGGAAGAATCTGGACGAGACACGGCAGGGCGCACTATTAGGAGTGATTAGCGACACACAGATGATGAATCCGCTACATGATTACCTTGAGAATATCCAAAAATGTCTGACCATCGGAATAATCAATTGTTGTTGGCGAGGAAAGGTGCTTGAGATCACGCCAGCGTGGAAATTTATCCATACTTAATAGGGCATGTTGGTGTCTCTCACAAGTAGAAGTAATGCAGTGCTCACTTTGAGTTGAAGTCCGTTGCAAGCCCGTTACAGTGTAGTAGGGTTCCTTGGATCACCACTTTGATCTTTCTTCCATACAGCTCGTAAACAAAGACAATAAATCCTGAAATTAAACAGGTACATACTAGAACATGTAATGAGTTGTCCTGAAGTGAAATTTGAGACATCCTGGCAGTAGTATGTAGCTAGAAAAAAATAATCGCGTCCGTGATTGAAAGTGTCACATGGAGGGTTCCTTGGATGTCACGCTTCTGCGCCAGATTTCCTCCTTATCCCCCTCTTTGAGCCATAGGTTGGGGTCAAGATTTAGTCTAGTGCTCATATAAGACACTCTAGTGCACGATTAAGGTGATCAGGAGCACCAGAAAGCAGAGAGATGACTGATGTGTCGGCAGGCATATGTCACACTTTTCGCATGTAAAGACGTGTACAAATTCTGAAGGCACCATTTTTGGTCGGATTGCCAGGCTCTTTGGGAAAAAATCATAGCTAAGATGGATACCCATGAGGAAAAAAAAGGTTTGACCCAAAATATGTCTAAACTGGTGCAGAATCGACGAAAAGGAAAGTGGATCAATGCTCTGATCAGGGACTGATGCACCCCAAATCCCATCGCATTCGAGCCTCACCGTGACTCTGGACTCAAAATTAATTTAGTGCATGCAGATAGCATACATAATGTAGGATATGCAAGGAATTGGTCCAGCAAGGAGTGTGTGTGGTGTAAAAAAAGAATGATCCAAGGATATGTCGTGATCCAAGGAACCCTACTACACTGTAGTCTGAAGGTATTCTTTGAGGAGGACCCACATGTGTCGCCCCCAAATTCCGCCGTCAAAAAAGTGAAGGCAGTCATATCCGGTCGCTTCGTATGGATCCGAATAGGCGAACGACCACAGGAAATGCTGAATTCGGAAGTCAATCTAAATCTGGGATGGGAGCGTGCTGGAGCGTACCTCAAAATCATGGAGCCCGTACCCTTTTAGGAACTCGTTTCGCTGGGTTTTCGACGAGGTTGGGGCCTTCACAAGAGCAGTAGACATCCCGGTTGCCGTTCTTGGTGGGTAAGACCGTGAGAGGCAATGCAGATCATCCTTGTGGACCAGGCATTGCGGGCATGGATGGAGAGACCGTGAATTTCGGATGGCGAGCCACGCCGCAAGCTCCTCAAAGTCCATTGATTCGATGAGTACCCCCGGATGTGCGACCCGAACGATACCATCTCCGAAGCGCAGAGCCTCGCCGCGATGAGACCGATGCTGCAATGAGGCCATGACCGTCTCGCAGACTCCGCGGTATATTAAGCGCTTGAGTCGATCGTATTCCGCACGAGCAGCGGTGTTTAAGTTGCGAGGATCAATCTGGCGCATATTATCGGGCTGAAAGATTTACGTCAGTGAAGGAGTGGCTACGCTGCGGTCACACACCATCTTCACAAATCCTACCAACGCAGAGCCCCCGTTACCGGAGCCGTTTCGTGTCGCTGAGTTGATCCAGCAACCCCGAAGGAGAATGGGGTGCATTTTGACTTTGGTGGAAACAAGTCCCTTGTCCAACCACACGTGAAGCCCGAGGAAACACGATGGATAATAACCATCCCCTGGGAGGTCATCCTATGCCAACCAATTTGCGAATAAGTAATTGTGCACGCGAGGAATATATGCCACTTACATCCACGCGTCGCCAGGTTTTACCGGTGAAAGGCTCGTCGTAGAGTGGATTTGACAAGTCGATAGTCCCGTTAAGACATAAATACTTCTCTTGCGAGAACCAAGTGCTGACGGGAGCCAGCGTCGGATCGCAAACCCACTGTGTTATGATGCTCCATGGGTCACGGAACTCAACTTCGACATTGTATGTGCCACCGAAATGGATGCCTTCGAACTCGATAGCCAGAGTTGTGCACCGAAACTAAAGAGAAAATAAGGTCAATTATCTCAGATTACAAATTGAATGACTTACGGGGACATTGCTAACTCTTGCCGCCGCTAAAGCCTTCTCCATATCGCGGTGATTGCGGAAAGTCACCAGAGAGTCAGTCGCGAGTGACCCGTCCCGTAGATCAAGAAGATCCTCGTCGATCTGAGCATTTGGGGCTCGTCTCTTGATCCGGCGCGACGTAAACTTGAAGTCTGCGAACGTTCGGAATGGTGCCCAGGGGCGGTCCATTACGGTCGGAGCTGCATAAGTCGATTCGGGTGCGGGTTCGGGAGCAGAGGCTGGAGAGCTGTCGAGAGGGATGATTTCACTAGGTTTGTTGGCGTGAGGGTGGTGTTTCACCAAGATAAATCGCGAGGGCAGTTCAACGGTGGGAATCGAAACTTCAGGAGTGTTATCCGAGTCCATGTCCATTAGAGCAAATAAATCGAGGTTCGGAAGCTGCGCTATCGCATCGTCGTCCATTTCATCATGCGTGATGTTCATTTGCTGAAACTCAGGCTGCTCCGAGTCAGCGTTCAAGTTATGATTCTCGCGGTGCTAGCAATATTTAAGCCCATCTCCACTAGCATAAGAAACAGATGTGTACCTCTGGGACCAGGTCCCGGTTACGCCTCAGCTCTATAACATGGTGGTATGCATCCTGCCAAGATTTGCGGTATTCATTGCAGACTCTCGCATGCTGGAGGTTGGCGGTAACGGGGCCACCACAAAATGAACACTGTGAAGGCTCTTTCTGAGATCTTGACTTCTTGGAAGTGCTACGCTGCTTGTATCCTGCCTTGGGCATTGTACTTTGAGTAAGCGCGTCGCGTCGTAAGTAATGAAGTGACAACCACGTGACCGAATTTGTGGTGGCATTCCTTGGACTCGAGCCACCATCATTGAGGACAATGCGCAAAGTCAAGGTTACTTAAGACGGTGGCAAGTGCATTTCTCTCCTTCTTACCACCACCATAACTCACAAACTATGCCACACTCTAGTTCACCAACTCCGCCCTCCATCAGCAAAACCTGGGCCCGCTACGTAGCGCTACGTAGTGGCTGTAGTTTCTGTAGTGGCCGTAGTGACCGTAGTCTAGGATACCCTCTGTGTAGTTCTGTGTAGTTCGGCCCGGCCCATGTAGTTTGGCCCGGGTTACGTAGTCTCTGTAGTTCACCTGTAGTTCTCTGTAGTTCGGCCGTAGTTTTCTGTAGTTCAGCTGTAGGCCGCCAAAAAAATTAAAAAAATCCCCGCCTCGTACAGCACGATAGAGCACAAATTAGATGGAAAAACATTATATTGATAAAATATAACAGGGTGAAGCTACTCGACGACGACGCTACCCGACTACAACCACAATCCCGTTGAAATCCCGAGGTGTATTGAGTATTGGGCGGCTTGGGGTCTTGAGAGCGGCTTGAAGCGTGCCTTGAGGAAGGGTTTGAAATGAGGCGCCTTGAGCCTTGAAGCTTGAAAACTTGAGGTGCATTTTAGAGGCTTGAAGTCTTCAAGTGCTGAGGCAATTTCAGTCTTGACTTCTGCATCTCGAGCCTTGAAGTTTGAGCAGCGTTCCGGTCTTGAGGTGCGTCTTGAATTTTGAAGATTTGAGGGGTTTAAAGCCGGCGGTCTTCAGTGTGGGCTCGAGACGTCTTGAAACAACACGAGAGGGGAGATGAATGACTGTGTCAAATGCGTTTGACGCAGCGGGGGTGCTTCGAAGATACTACGTAAAAAATGAGTCCTCAATAGATGAAGGGAATTGGAGGGAAGTGAACAGCACACCTCACAGGCGAATCCCCCACGCGCGGCTCCAGCCTCCGATGCAGTATGACTGTTGGTGGCGACGATGCAAGTCAGAGCCATAATAGAAAGAATGAAAGGCCGAGGGTTAACTTACGAAGACGACAAACGGGCCCAACATCTGCAGCTCGCCGTTTGTGGTGGCTGGTGGTCGGTGTCGGTGGCGAATATGGAAAGTCAGACAAACCGTTCTGAGGCTTGTCAGTATGTCAACGGGGCATTGGGGGAAGACCAGTGGAGGAGGGTGGAAAGGTGAGCGATGAAATGAAACGAGACAGCGAAGGGATGGTGGTGGTCGAGGTGAAAGAGCAGACGAACCATGGCCAAATATTTGTCCCAAGTTTGTGGGTCCATTGATGCATCACATGGGTAGTTATGGGCACAGCCCTCGCTTCACACGCCATGCTCGATGTACTGATTGTCGATTTCGATGCTCTCGTCCTCCTCCATAGTGGCATGCCGATCTAGGCCGACCTTCGTTAACACCTCCGCGGGCAAGATGATCGCACTCCATCCACAGGACAAGGAGACATTTCTCCGGACCAACAGCGGCGCGCCTCATCTTCGCCGGCAAGCAACTTCAGGACAACTGCTCTCGGATACAATATTCGGAAGAAATCAACCCTGTCTTTCGTGACGCAGCGGCGCTTGATCTATGTTTCGTTGGAATGGGATTGGCGTTTTCGGCACACGCCGACACGCACTCATCATAGACCCACCTACTTGTGACTCCTTGCCACAAGTGCGCCGTCACCGCGGCGGCAGTCGACTCGTCGGACACCATTGACAATATGAAAGCAAAGGTCTAGGACAAGGACCCAACCAGCGCCTCATCTTCCCCGGCAACCAGCATACACAGAGACTCGACGGAACCACTGTCTTCAACTACAATATCCCTGGGCCCTCGTCCTTTATTCGGATGGCCATAAGGTATGTCAGGTCCTATTGTTGTAATTAGTCGCGATACGACCCAGACTTGCTTCCCAGCCGCGTGCATTTCCGATTGCCCCAGGTCGCGGCCAGCGTGCTAGCCCTAACCCCGTGCTGCCACTGCACCTCGGTACCCGCTGCGCACGCCAGCTCGTCCCGCATGCCACCCTCCACGATGTTCATCAGAGTGGACCCGTGCACCCAACCTGGCGCCCCGATATTCTGCTTGGTGCGTACGGGAGATCGCAGACAGAGAGCGGGCGCGCAAGCGTGGCACCGTGCCGGATAGCGTGGGCTGGAAGAAGGTGGATGGGATAGGGAAAGATAGAGGTGCGCACCTTCTTGCTGTTGTCTTTTCCCTGCAAGCTGATATCTGCCTAGGATGCAGGATCGTGCTTGCACCTCCCTCTGCGTGTCCTGCCTCGGCCCACCGCTCACATGTGTGCTATGTGGCAACGACGCCGCACCACGCCACCATACCAACTCATGCTGGGGCAAGTCGCCACTGCGCCCCCTCCCGATTTGGTGTCCCATGCATGCAGTCGTCGTGCACGCCGCTTTCGACCCGCGGGTCACAGATCCAGGATACATTTTTTGGGGGGTTATTTGGCAGTCCTTGTGTACAATCTGGACCATGTAAAGTACATACTTGGTGTCTTCTCTTAAGTATGCAGTAGTCAAAGACCACGGAGAAGGTTAAATGCCAGAGAAATGTAAATTGATTCACATCTGCGCATAGCAGCAAGCTGGGTTCGGAGAGTGGCCAAAGGCAGGGGGAGCCAGGGCCTCAAGAGCACTCAAGACTGAATTGAGGTCGTCGTAAAGGAATACGTTGGGCAACTTCGCGCTCTCTTGCCCTCTGGAGAACTGATGCACTGTGTCAATATTTATCGCGTCCGGTCACAACAGCACGTACGCGTTACTTTCCCACGCAGAGTAAACGAGACGCGTTGTGTGTGTATAATTACCGGTGTAAAGCTACTCAGTGAAAGATGTACAGGTTGGAAATCATAATCTCTATCAACTTTGAGCGCACAAAAATACGTTAATGGGGACAAGCTGGACCTACCTGCCTAGCAAACTCTACAGTGTCCTAGGTAGCAGCCCAAAGCTATGTAGAACCAGAATTTCTATGGGTGCACTACATAAATTGACCATACTACAGAGGACTACATAGTACCCCGCCAACTACAGGAACTACGTAGAGGCCCGGCTACTACAGAGCAACTACAGAGCACTACGTAAGAGGGCCGGAACTACGGCAACTACAGCCGAACTACAGCCACTACCGCCAAAATCAGGGTTTGCTGATGTCATCTCCCCGGCCCCTCCACGACCTTCTCGCTCTCGCTCAGCAGCTCACCCCCAGCAAGTCACCGCGGACCGTGCGCAGGGTGTGTTGGGGTAAATTTCGACCCATTGCTCCACTCATCCCCCTCAGCTTCGCCAACAACTTCAAGTTCAAGCCAATGAAGCTCAACAAGAACACGCCAATTTGAAGCGCCGCGCTGTCGATGCAGAGCAGCAAGTCGATACGACCCGGAAGCCACGAAAGATGCGAAAGCGCGGCGACCGCGCACGCGATGCAGACGACTCGGAGGTTAATTCGCAGGACACTGAGACCCGTATACGCGAGGCAGCCCGCCACTTCGCCCTCACGCAGGCCATCTTCCTGATCGACGACGACGTCATGAACACAGAGGAAGACAACAGCTTCGACTTCGACAAGGAGTTCAGCTCCACCAAGAGCGAGCGAGAGGGCCAACTGCGCGACATTTTAGCCATCCTTCCCGACGATGTGAAGCAGAAGATCAAGCAGCGGTGGGTTCAAGACTCTGTGTGTACTCAACCCTTAACCTTTCGTGCTCTATTCACCCATGCCACAGTTCCTGGATGGCTTGCACAGCCAGCGCTCCTCCATGGGATATCGTGTTCGCACCGAGGCCCTTCAGTATATCGTCGACGATGTGAAACTGTTCGCTATGTCTGCAAGCCGCTTCGACGCGTTCTCAAAGCTCATCGGATACAAACCGGCCACCAACACATCCCAAGCATTCTACGATCGCTTTGAAGTACCCCTCCTCTACGACAAGTGGGACGGGACGATCAACGTGAACGCTCTTTTCCGGGGAAATGTGGTGCTCGAGGTGCGCAAGCCGCCACATTTCTTTTCCGTTGCTCATTTGTTTTTCTATTTTGAAGGTCTATGTTTCCTGCATCCGCGGGCGTCGAGGCGCACAGGGGTTATTCGAAGACAAATCCAAGCTCCCGCAAGCCAAGTGCCTCGAACGGATCCATAAGATCACTCGTACAACGCCGGGTGCGATTGTAACTGCGTCAATTCTGGTATGTTCTTGTTTTATCTTACCATGATCTTCCTGAGTATCTTCAGGCCATATGGCTCTATTCGGCGGACACGCAACTCGTGAAGGTCGGCGACGAGACAACTATCGACTATGGCTATCGATACCGCGTCTACATCCGTCGGATTCGTGAGGGGCTGCGCGACAAGAAGGCCTGGGCGATAGGCCTTCTCCAATACTGGGATCGTATCTTGTTCCCGAACGCGGACAAGTCTCGCGAACATGACGCAGCAGGCAACGAGGAGCTCGACGATGACGAAGACCTCGATGATATTTTTGGTCAAGCACCCTCGGCTGCGCCACGCACTATTCCTCAAGTACGTGTCCTTCCTTTAAACTTCCACTGATCTAATAACTTTGTACAGATCGCCAGCCCTCCACAGGACGACCACGAAGACGATTTGCAAAGCCGATCATCCTCCCCTTCCCCACCCCCGCATTCGCGCCACTTCTCGACTAGCTCACCGCAACTGCCATCCAGCTCCCAGCCCTCGTCAGCTCAACCATCAAACCCACCGCGCACCACCTCCCGGACGCCGACTATTCCTCCCCCTGCCGTGACTGTGAGGCACCAACCTGTTCCACCCATGGGTGCAAGCAGGCAATCCTCATCCCGACGGGCTGCAGCCCCGAGCCGCTCTCACAACAACGAGCGGCGTGGACGGTGAATTGTTCCATAGTAGCAGTAATAATGTACTTTTATATTTAGTTTTATTCAAATTCTTTTTTTTTTAATTGCGTAGTGCGTGTTAGTTGTAACCACTTGAAACAAGTCTCAAGGTCTATAATCCCCCAGCTGACTTTGAATGTATTGTAACTGATTGTAACCCCACCACTGGCTTGGAACCGGGTTACATGCACCTTACCCAAGTGTTGCAAGCCACAAAAAAATTGCGACCTTGGAACGGCTTGGGACCGGTTGAGTGACGATACAACCCGCCCAGGATTTTTCCGACAACATTGGTGCCGCAGATGCCGACTCAGCGGGCACAGGTTCATCTCACTGTAATACCTTAAATCTAAACTCGGGGTTTACCTTATTGTTGATTCTGAAGTTCCATCCCGGATGTTATACCTTCAAAGCCTCATGTTATGTCTGACAAACGGTGGATGCAGGTGATGGTCGAAGATGATGGCCGAGTTTACATAGGTGTTCATTCCTCGAATTATTATTTAGCTCGTAACACAAAGCTAGATGCGACGAGAACGACTTGTGATACAGGTGGGCTTCCATCTTGGGTTTGAAACATGAGAAGGTCTGCCGATGATCCTGAGTCCTCGGGTTGGGCTTTTGGCAAACTTGCACTTGAATCGTCTTGACTGCACTCTTCCTCTTGAATCCTTTTTTTTTTTTTTTTGGAAAGCCTTGGTTTGCCAGAATGGATAAAACATTAATGAGTCCGTGCCCTGTAGGTAAATTTTTTTCCACTTGTCTTTAGAGCCTGACATATCGCTTATTCATCCGGGTCCTCCTGATTTATCAGCCTTCCGATGCTGATTCACAGCGTTTATAATCGTGCAGACCCTTACAAAAGAATGGCCGGGGGTAGGGCCAGGTACGAAGTGTTAAATGTCTACCAACGTTTACTCGAAAGCCAAACTTTTCACGCCGATCCAGGTGGGTAATGTACAGCTGCGCCATCGCGTCGTTCAGGCGCCGATGACGCGCCTCCGTGTCGACCCCAGCACGAATGTCATCTTTCCCATCGTGAAAGAATTTTACGGGCAGAGGGCTAGTACACCCGGAACGCTCGTTATCAGCGAAGGTACAGATTCTTGTTCCCATAAATTTGATCATCTCAAATCGAGTCCCGGACAGGCACAGTGATTGCCAAGAAGGCTGGCGCGTACGCACCTCCTGCTGGCCCACAACATTCAGACAAGTCGCACTTGGCCGGTGCGCACGCCGCGTCGCCTGGAATCTGGTCTGATGCGCAGATTGCAGCGTGGCGAGAGGTTTGCTCCACCTTCCATTACAGAGACGTAGTTTCAACATTCATTTTGAACCAGGTTACAGACGCAGTGCATGCACGAGGCTCGTTCATATACTGCCAGCTGTTCGCGATGGGGCGCGCGGCGACGGCACCGGAGCTCGCGGATCCAAACGTAGAGTTTGACCTCGTTTCCGCATCCGCGATTCCCCTCCCGGGCGAGACGATCACCCCCCGCGCGCTGACTGTCGAAGAGATACAGGAGTACGTTTCGATCTTTGTCCAGGCCGCAAAAAACGCGGTAGACCGTGCCGGGTTCGACGGGGTTGAGATACATGCGTGAGTGAACGGAGTTTTATCAGACGCCGGAGCTGAATTCAGGATGAATAGCGCGAACGGATATTTGCTCGACGCGTTCTTGCAGGACACTGCGAACCAGCGCACGGATGCATATGGCGGGAGCCCCGAGAACCGCGCACGTATGCTCCTTGAGGTCGTATCAGCGACGGCGCAAGCAATCGGCGAGTCGAAGATCGGCGTCAGAATTAGCCCGTGGAGCTCGTTCCAAGGTAAACCTAGCGATCGCGTCTCACATACTGATCACTCAACACATTCCCGGGGCGCAGGAATGCTCATGGAGGACCCGGTTCCGACATTCACACACGTTGTCCGCGCGCTGCGTGAGGTTCCGCGCCTGGCGTACCTGCATATCGTCGAGCCGCGCGTTGAGGGCGCCACTACCGTGGAGGCCAGCGCGCATAACGCTGGTCACTCGAACGACTTCATCCGCGAGCTGTGGGGTGCCCGCACACTTATCTCCGCCGGTGGGTATACGCGTGCCCAGGCACTAGATCGCGCTGAGCGGGGCGAAATCATTGCGTTTGGACGGCTGTTCTTGGCCAACGTATGTTTGGTTGTTCATTTTGGTTGCGTTGCTGACGGGTATTCCTCATTTCTGGGTTCTGGCTACTGTAGCCTGACCTCCCACTGCGTTTGGAGAAGGACATCCCGCTAATGAAAGGGGATCGGAGCACGTACTATGTGCCCACTGTGGAAGGGTACACTACCTACCCGTTTGCATCATGAAATCATTAGTAAGCGGAAACTTATTCCTCCTCGCCATAGACTAGCCTGTATGTATATTCAGTTATTTGCCTGACATTTCGATCTTGTAACACTTCCATTCTTGTTTTCAAATCTTTTGCCGTTTCGGATGGTATCAAAACCTAATTTTCGGCGGAATAAAGAAATGGTTGAATCGGTGAGCGCTCGCTCATAAAATCGGACGCTATCCGAGGGCTTTGCAATTTAGCCCTACGCCAACGATGCAATTTTCATTTTTTGAGTATTCTTGATGACACTCGTTTTGTCGACAATCACGTGGTCGTGTATTTGGCACTGCCACATGTCAGAGTTCCTTTCACCACATCATCGACTCGCCTTTGCCATGACTTCTCCGTTCGCGCCGCAGCTAGGCACCAAATATTGTCCCGGAGACGAGGAAGTGCTAAGGATCAAAGCTCTCCTCGTTGAGCCTACCCTTCGATTGATACAACTTGATGATGAAATTGCGGTTCTGCAAGAGGCCATCGACAAACTGGTGGGGGGAGCGCAACAAATTGGGTGCCTATGTGGATGCCCATGAAGCGCTTATTTCTCCTGTCCGCCGGTTGCCGCTCGATATACTCCAACAAGTCTTCATTGCCTGCCTTCCGACCCACAGGAATTGCGTCATGAGCGCTTCCGAGGCTCCTGTTCTACTCGGACGTATATGCAGCTCATGGAGAGCCATTTCACTCTCCATCCCGCAGCTTTGGTAGACTTCATATCGTTCAACCGGAGTGTATGGTACCACCTAGTTTCTATCGCCCAACTACGAACCTAATCGAGGAGAAACTGGCGCAGCGCTTGGAGACCACCAGGACCTGGTTAAGCCGTTCTGGAAAGTGCCCCCTCTCGATTTCACTGAGAGGGGCCTCCGGGCAACGTGGAAGCCACACCTTCAACCACTCACATCGATGATTTCCTGCGGGCCTTCATCCTGTTCGCCTCCCGGTGGCAGCATATTCATATCACGGCCGAAGCGAACGCGCTCCGTACCATGTCGCATCTTACCGAACGCGATGTGCCTATGCTAGAGAGCGCCATCATTGACTACCCGTATTCACGCGCTCGAGCCGTCAGGTGGGAAGCCTTCGGTATGCTTCGAAGCCACCGCATGCGTAGCTTCTCTGCTCCAGCGGACAGTTTCCGGGAAAGCTTGCCGCTTAGATGGCACCAACTTACGGCCCTGAAGATTGAAGGTCGTTCGGGGGACTCGTCGCTGACTAGCGACCAGATATTACGGACAATGTCTAGGTGCCCTGAACTTCGCACCTGCAAGCTCGTGGTAACTGTACACATTTACGATGAGGCACCACTCGCCGTCGAACTCAAATTCCTCGAAACCCTCGAGCTGAAGTGCACAGTTATGAATTTCGCTTTCATGAGTCTATTGGGCCGCCTTTCCTTGCCTGAATTGCGGAATTTCACCCTTCGTGGGCAGAAAGAGGCTGGATACACCCCCTCTCTCGCCCGCATCTTCGCTCTCTGGACCCGACTAGAGAGTGTCGATATTGACAACAATATATTCACCAAATCCTCGTTGCTCGAAATGCTCCACATTTTGCCGCCTACGGTGCAGCGGCTCGGGCTCCGCGAGGACCCTTTTCGTCCGGACCGGGTGGTGTTGCCCCTTGATGACGATACGCTGACGGCTTTGACCCCAGCACCCGGATTTCCTGCCCCGTATCCCGCGCTGCAGACCCTCCACATAGACTCCTGCAGCCTCATCTCAGATGCGGCTCTACTGCGCTTCATAACCGCCCGGATGGCCAGTCAATCCAGCACCACGTTGAAGCGTGTTCACATCCGATTCCTTAGAAAAATGGCCCTCGACATCCGTCCCGCTCTCCAGCCATTCATCGAGGCTGGTCTCGATGTCTCCGTCACGCATATTGTGTCCCACTCATTAATACGGCTTTCACCTTGGTATGGGCTGTCTGAGGTGCCTCCACCGTTGCCGATGAAGGCCTAGATCCTGGTATATTATGTATTGATTCGTACCTTTGTATAATCATGATCTTTAGGTTAGTGTACATTGTTTTTCTGTTTATAGCGTGAATACCCATGCTCTGACACTATTACTCAGTGCGCTCGTATCACAACAACGATGTCGAACTTGAGATTAATTAAGTCAGAACTGCACGATACACTGAGCACCAATGCGTGATTTTAATTCCGACCACTCGAGCAACCGGAAAAGAAGAAGACGCGGATTGGTCATACTTAGTCATCCAATTAGTGGGGACCTGGACTAAACAACCGTCTCGTACTTCTCCATTTCCTGCAAAAGCCTCGCCCATCTTCCCTCATGCCACGAACTCAATTCTTCCCATCTGTCGGGAAGAACCAACTTGATCCAGAGAGCGTACGCTGCCATCCACATATCCGCGTAACAGAGCACGTCGCCCATGATGAACCTGCTACTTTCTCCATTCGCCCGAATCCATTCGTCCACCTTGCCAAATCCATCCTTCAACTTCTTCCACTCGACGGCATCCTCTTCGCCTTTGGGCGTCAGATTTTCGAGCGTCTTTCCCCAGGATTCCTCGCGCGTGCGCCGGAAATACGCCGCGCTGGTGGGATTCATCTTCGCGTGCGAGGCGGGGAGGGCGTACGGATAGATCCCCGCTATCAGAGCATGCGCGGCGTCCTCGAAGGCACGGTTGAGGCCAGCGGTGCCCGAGGGCATCAACAGGGGCTTGTCTGGATACGTCGCATCTAGATATGCCGCGATCTTGGTTGAATCGGAAATGACCGCGCCTGCGGATAATTATTAGCCTGCCGCATTAATCCCCAGCAAGCCGTCGGCCTCGCACCTGTGGTCAGATCGTGAATCACAGGGAGGGTGAAATGCGGGCGTCCGTCGGGCTTATTCCTGGTCGGAGCCGCACCTATTTTCTTGCATAGTGGCTCGATTTCTGGGTATTCGACCCAGACGGTCTTGTATGGTATGCCTTTGAAGTTGAGCGCATATCTGTAAAGAACCGCGGATTGTTCAGCAACCACGAATCATCAGTGAAATGAACAGCAACCGACCTGGTTTTCCAAAGGTTTGGCGACCAGCATTTGTTAGCTAGAGCCGAGGGAATGTCGTAGAAAACGATCGAGGCCATGGAAGTGCTGTGTGGGGCTTGGTGTGGGGTGAGTCAAGGGCTTAACTTGCTGCCGGTCGTGACCCCGCGCTGAGTAACGAACCTCCGGCCAACCTCGGCCCGGGCTCCCGATACGCATTAGTCAACGCCCCTAGTTAGCCCCAGTCGGTCGAAAACTTATTCGCTTAGATTTCGGCATTCTCCGGCGGGTAACACTCGGTCAGTCCACGGATTCAATGCGGCGTGAAGCTGAAGGCTTGCTGACCGATCTTAGGTTAAATGGACTCCCGGTCCGCAAACTTGTGCCAGTGGCGAAATCGGGCGAAATTACATGCTATATCCTCGACAGGCCGTTCCAAGCCGGCGCGGCGGGTGACAACACTTGGTCAGGTAGCGATCTTTAATGGTGCAGGCGGTCGACGGCGCTTCGCGCCGTCTCCCACTCTGGAGTGGGTACTATTTCTGCTACTATTGAATATCTGTGGCTTATTCTTCAATAAAAATAAAAATACCTCGGCCTTGTTGCCTACTTACCTACTCACGCCACAAATTGATGAACTTTCGATCGTAAGGGCACCGTGCCGGGGTCGGTAAGGCGATGTGCCGGAGCCGAATTGCTGATTGTTGGTGTTGGCCGCAGTGTGCCGAAGGTGATTAACCGTTCTTCCGGAAGCGCAACGTGCTTGAGGAGCGAAGCTGTACATGTCAAGTGAGGGTGGGATTTTATGCGGCCACGGCTGGCATGGCATGAGTGGAAACAGAGAGCTCGACGAAAAAGGTTAGCGCTGATGGCGGAGTTTAAAAAGGCTTCAGACAGACAGGCTTAATTTTATAAAGAGAGTGACTGGCGCCTGTTACCAAGTCGCTGAATAATTTTGAACGCACTGCAATTTATAAACTGAGCACGCCCGTGCGGCCTTTTTATGTCGCTTGTTATATATCTGAGAAACGGATCTTGTGCTGATATCGCTTCTTAAATCAAAACCTACGGCAAGAAGCAGAGGATAAAATTCCGTTTCCAGTAGAATCGCCGTCGCAAAGGAAAGCCGCGCAACAACAAAAAGAAGCAGAAAAAGAAAGAAGAACAAGAAAAGGTCGCGTGCCCTGCCCGTTTTTCCCGACTGTAACACCAATCTGTATTATAATCTTATTTTATGTGTCCATATAACAACGTTATCCGTACCCATCTTCATATGTAGATATCCCCTTACTTTGGGATGAATAGAATTTAAATAAGCATTAACATTGTCCCAGAGAATGTCCACACCGACCGATACTTTTCTGTCCACAATCCATGTCTAGACTCCTGGGACCGTGAAGCCGGGGAGGTCGGGCCAATTGCCAATTCCTGCAGGATCACCGCCAATTCGAACCCACGAAGAGTGAGATGGGGTAGGTCCATCCAGGATGAACAATTGATGCCATCCCGGAGGAGAGACAAATGCGTTTGGAGGCGCGGTTATCGTGCACGTGTTGCGTACACAGCTAAAGGCGGGGAAGATCGTCCGGCTTCCCATGGTGTTTCCGTGCGTGGATGATGTCGCTAAAGCATGCCACGGTGAGAGACTCGCCACCATTGGCAATCTCACTTACCCGCAATGAGAGAGACTTTCATCGTGGAAGTAGAGCCGTGGGGGAGAGTGACAGTGATGGTATGTCGACTTCCATAGGCCCAATCGGTGTCTGTGATGTTGAACGACGGTTGGGTGAGGCCTTGTGCCAGATAGGGAGGAATGTAAACCTAGTACGCGGTCAGGAAAAGGATATCGGTCTTTACTAGATACAAACTTCGATCCTGCGCTCCTCTGGATTGACACCATCCTCTGGGTCGGATCCAGATACTAATACACGGCCGTCGGGAAGGAGGACGGCCTATTGAAGTTCAAATTGATAAATTTTTCGGTCGAAGACTCAGAAACATACCTCAGAATGGTATAGACGAGCAACGATAGTTGTGTTGAGAATGGAGATTCGCTGATTGAATGGCATGGTGGGATCATACAAGAGGGCGCCGAAATTGCCGTTGCGGGCCAGACCAAATCCGGCCACGCCTTGGACGGCCCCGTTCAGGATAAGGAATGTTCCGTCGGGAAGTCCGACCATGCATGGCATTACTCGCGGGCTCGGCTGTGATGAAAGATATTAGTCCAAGAAGATATCCAATCCCGGTGACGAGTTTAGCCCACCATTCGCTCCAATGCCCAAGTGGCGTTTTCAACTTCGGGCTGGATGGAAACGCAGTTGTCAAGCGCGATATCAGGTCCCGGAATACTGCCGCCGCAGACCAGAACCTCCAGTGGATCAGTATATGGTGCATGCTGTGGGAACATCACTGCGGCACCCTCTAGCGGGTAAGTGCGTCCACCCAAGACTTGAAACAAACTCAATGGGGTGAAATGTGCTAAAATCGGACCATACTTACCACTGACAACAGATGCAGGAATATTCGGAAGTTGAATAACAGTGTCGAACGTGAGTGGATCGAGGATGCGCGCTTCATTATAGTAGACTGACGCAAAAATTGAATTAAATCTCAGATGCGAGGGGAAACAACACACCGACGAAGATGTTGCCACTGGGGAGTACAAAGACAAATGGATATAGATTGTTTGGGTCGGTGCGATTAAGCCATTCCAAGAAGATGACCGTATCTCCGCCCTCGGGAGTGGGTAGAATTTCCACGTTCGGTTCCGGCCAAGCATTGGCACCCGTTTCGCCGCCTATGACCATTACCGTGCCATTTGGAAGCATTGCAGCAGCTACCAAGAGAGTTTTTATAAAAATAAATCAAATGACGAGAGGAACACCGCACTTGGGTACCATCGTTGTCTCTGCAGGTGCAGTTCAGTGAAGCTTTCTTCCCAATCTTGCGTGCCATTTACACCAGGAGATCCGTCGGGGGTATAGAGACGAACTCCCTGGGTTGAATCAAGTGACCATCCTCCTACGTTGAGCTGCCGGCCAGCCTTATCTGGTAGGATAATACTGCCAGAACAAAACACATTTGATTTGACGTGCATTTCCCGCCAAGCTGCCGAAAAGTTGCTAGTCAGACTAAGGTCCAACTCATATGCCCCAGTGCCGTTGGGGGATCTGGAAACCTTGTTTCACCTTCAGAGGTGTCAACCGACTGAACTACTCACGGTTCCGATGGGTTTTTTTCAAGAAAAGTAACCTTGTTGTTGATCCCGACGGTTGCGATCAGGGGAGTAATTAGACTGAAAAAAATTAGGTGCCGTCGAAGCAGTCCAAAACTTCACTCGCCCAGGAACTAAGGAAGAAAAACACGACTCAGAGACCACATGCGAAAGTGTGACTTCGAAGCTTACCGAAAAACTGAATAAAATAAATATCAAGTGAAATTCACACAGAAAATTAGGGTATGATATTTACCTCATAGCGACCAGTGACTTCTGGTGTATGCCAAACATGCGCCGGACCTGTCCAAACATAGTATTGGATTCTACGGCCCCCGCCACAGAGATGGATGGGGTCCGCTGGGCAGGCCAAATTACACTGGTCCTCGGAAACCAAGGACACTCCGCTGGCGGTGACATCCGACACATCACCGCAGACTAGGATTTTGAGTTTAGTTTAGGCATAAAGTTGAAAAACTCACAGCATTGGATACCTAGGAAGATAAATACCAACGTGAAACAGGAAAAGGAGTGCACTTACCAAATTCCATTCCACCGGCGGTGTAGCCAAATGCTGCACACTGACTGAGACAAGCAGTGGCCGAGTTGTTGTTGCTATCCTCGAGCTGCCAAGGAAAAATGCGTCCATTGTTGTCGGGCTCACTTTGCGAAGCGCAGTAGCCGGTTAGTGTCTTTTTTTACAAGGAGCAGCACTGGTTGAATCCACGTACGACAAACAACCTTGGTACGACCACGATCCTGGTATGCTGGAGTTCTGCGGAACCGGAATTGGTAGAATGGTAATATTTTGTGTGGTCGAGTATACGGAGAGGCGACTGCCGGCGCCGCACTTGTAAAAGCTTATTGAAGTGGTCCAGAAATATCTTAAAAAGACTTACGGCCTGACTGTGAGACCGTTAACTTCAAACGCGTACGGAGATTCCTGATACACGTACGTCGAGTTTCCTCCACACGCGCTGTTGCAGTCGTTTGGAGGGGCGGCCACGGCACCGTCTATCAATTCGTTCCCACAGACTGAATGAGACTATGTCAGTACATTCTCAAGGCGCAATATAAGTCATCCTTACAACACTGAGTCTGATCATGGATATTTTTTGGTCAATCCGATCATGGTGAGAGTGATTTGCCTACCGAAAATTCTCCAGCAGCAATTGTGAAATTTTGAGCGGCGCAGCTGGCAATGCAAGATTCCATCGTCAAATTCACATTGTCCGCCAGCTGGGTGGCGAGGGCTCGGCCATTGGCATTATCACTGATATTTATTTGAGAAAAAATGGATTGAAACTCACTGCCTTTACTTACACGAAACATCCTACATACGACCATGGGCTGGGGAGATCGGTTGCGATTGCGGTAACACCACCTGCTGCGCCGCCACCGCCGCCACCGCCGCCACCCACGGGGGGTGGAGGAAGATCGTCGCCAGTGTAATTATACACCGTCAATCTGTTTGGACCTCCGCAGCTTGCCATATCAGATCAGCGTGAGGTAATTCGCTGACCAGAAAATCAACATACAATTCTGAACTGTTGCCCTGGCATAGCATATTACAGCTCGAGACAGCTTCAATAACACCTCCATTTGCGATGGCTGTTCCACAATCTGCCAAAAAAAGGATGATGATAGGCGATATGTGGTTTAGGAAGAGCACTCACAACATTCGTCTGCGAATTCGGCACCTGAGGGCGTGTTCGTGAGAATGAAATGAAACAAATGCGTGAGAGAGTTTACCTGAGAAGGGCATGCCGGCGTTGAAACACGCAGCAGTACAAGTTTCGAGGGAAAATTGGCCCGCAACATCAACCTTGTTGACGAGGGAACGTCCTTGACCATTTAGGTTGTCACTGAGTCGGGGTCAACTGAATATACTGACGAGATCCTAACCGGAGTCACCTATAGCACCCGAGAGATTCCCACTTTCCGATTGACGGAGGAATCGTGGGAGGCGGAGGCGGTACGGCTCCACTCCAGAACACGTTTAACCGACCCCCACCACCGCAAGACTGATCAGAATTTCCGGAACAGCGGTCCGCACACTCTGTCAAGGAAACGTTGGAGGCGGAGTTTTCGATGAAATTATCACAATCTAGATGTTTATTCTGTCAGCGACATCTCAGATAAATTTAAAGACCCACAGCATTCTTGCTTCATGGCGGAGATTAGGTGAATGTTCATTCATTCGACACGGACGAGATGGCTCACCATGAACTCGACTCCTGCGAAAATAAACTGTTTAGAGTCACAGAAGTTGATACAGTTCTTAAAACGGGGCGTTATTGAGGTAGAGACAGTGAAAGAGGTAACTCTTACCTCCACTGTCATATTGACTGGATCGGTGAAGGTCGCCCCAGCTAAAGTACGCGCTCCGCCGTTATCACTGTACAATTGAGAACAACTAGTCGGTCAAGCACTACCAAAGCAGGGAACCAAACGCACGTATAACACCCGATTGAGGACCAGTTCCCAGGAAGAGTGGTCGGAACGGATTGCCGACGCTGGGAACCTGAAAAAGCATGGGAAAAAGACAGTAACTAGCTTGCTGAGTTAGTGCTCTGTGCGCGAGACATTTACAGCAGAGACAGACATGAGCCAGTGCGAGAGAAAAAAGCCAGGAACGGCCAGGACGGTAAACCATTGAGATGACTTGTCAGACCGTTGTGAGTCTAGGAGGGCTCTCTAAGAGTCTCTATTTTATAGGCATTCAAAACAAGGAGACGCGTCAAAAAAAAGGGGAATCGGTTCCTTGCGATGGGACTCGTGTGAACGGATCAAGGTAGCTTGTGGATGAATGCCTTATTTGAGCACCGAAAGACATGGACCGGTCAACGCTAACCGCTAAGAAAGTAGTTACCGCTGCCAGAATGTAATCGGAGATACTTATCAAGTTGCGGCTGCCAGAAAGCGGTAATCGAAGAATTAGACTGTACTTCGCTGGAAGAATCCACTGGTAGCCGATAGAAAGAGAGGATTAACAGTGACACGGTGATCGGCGATCGCAAGCACTGCCAAACACCGCATAAAAAGATGTGGAGCATTCTGGTCAAGATCGTGTCCTGAACAATCTTTTCCAAGCCCAGAGTAGAAATAACTGTGATAGATATTTGGCTTGCATTTGACACACGACAGACTTTTCAAATGGAAGCCATACGTATCGCCGGTCGCGCTTCTTTATAATCTTTTGGCAGCCGGTGTCACGACTTGCGCGCAGTTACATTATTCCCTTGAGGGGCCCGGGCCATCGGGCTGGAGCACATTTATAAGATGCCTGCATCTCGAGTTAAAATCCGGTTCGCATCCTAAGTTTCTATTCTCCTCTTTCAGCGGCCTGTTTTTCGTCGTGCCATATCTAGTCGGTGTGATCGCTGTGTTCCTGGATCTGTCTGAATGAGACATTCCACTGTCCAGACTCGAGGTAAACATAAAGAACCTCGCAGTGCCCCGGGTATTGATACCGCTCCGAGTTCGGGAATCAACATCATGGTTCCTTCAGGTCCAGAGTGACAACCTGTGGGTTCTAGATTGTGCACCACTTGGAATGCTGCCCTGAGCTCTTGATCTTTGAGCTCGGGCAAAGCTCGGCCAAAAAAAAACGCTCATCAAGTGGAGGAAGATGTGCTCGAGTAAAAGACTTGGTAAAGACTCATTGATCCTTGCGCTCCGGATTAAAATCTGGTCTGCCAGTGTCCGCTGAACGCTCATACACTGTATGTATCTGCCAGTGTAATAGGCATTGATAGCCTCACCAAAACCCTGGCGGCGATAGCGACCCGTTCCCCTGCACGCCGGCTACCCACAACTTCACATTCCGCCGTATCGGCACCTGCCGATTCGGCAGATTTGTACCAGCGTTTAGGCTCGGATAAAAAAGGGTTATTGACTTTGGCATTCCGACACCGGTCATTCCAACATGCCGGGCGCAAAAGAATAAGAAAAATTGAGACCAGCATCGGGTAGATCGAAATGCCCAAAATATTCTGAACCGTTTCGTTGGCGAAACCGCCGCATCGGCGATCAGCAAATTTTAATCTCCGCAACCATCACGTTTCGTCATCTCACAACTCTCATCCCTAAATTACTTTCTTGGGTTCTTAATACCTGTGGATTATTTCCGGCCTACGAATGAGTGGAATGGCTCGACCCAAATGTGTCTCTCCTTCTCGCAAGCCTGGGGATATCGCTGGTGGAAATTTCTTTTCATCCGTTCGTCGTCTCACCGTTCTTGGCTTCGTTTTTTTCGTTATAGACATAGTGATATATTCGCCCATAACGAGACCTGAAGCCAAACAATCACAGTAGACTCGAGAACCAGAAAATTCTGCAGAAAGTCTTCATACTTTCGAGGTACGTAGTGCGGCTTCAACTTCATGCTAATGCACACACGCAGGGTTCTTGCAGCCAGTGCTACAGCATCGACCGCCTTCATAGCCTGCATGGGCGATTCACGGGTCAAGAGTGCGATCGCAGCGCATTTCAGTTATGCGAGGCCGTTCGCGTTGCTAACGGTGAGCGCCGGCCTCTATCTTGTCTTCCTTTTCGCTCCTGCACCTGGACGGCGGAGACCTTATTCACATCCATCGAGCACGTGGATGTATCCCCGGCCCCAATGTCTTTCCCTTCCAGCCGATACTTGTATGTGGGGCGGTGCGCTGGAGGTGACTTCTTGATGCGGCGAGCTTTGCTCGCACCTGTACGCCGCGCTCCCGCCGTCGTACCAGCGGAAGCAGTCCATCAAGCTGAGGCTGCTGTGTGGCCGATAAAGCTTGGTGCGGACACGGATGTGGCGGGCACCGAGGAAATGCGGAGGCAGTCTCGCCGTCCTTGCCACCATCCATCTTCCATGCTTCTCCTCCTCTCCTGCGAGCTCCAAACGATGTACTGATGTTTTGGCAGATTCGTCTCGACGTCCCGTTTTCCAGCACCAGCCGCAGTGAGCAAGAGTCCGCGCCAGGGCCAATCGCACATTGGACTAGTGGGGACGAGGATCTCGTCTCTGGTGGGCAGGATAGACGGCTACTCAAGGCATGTATATTCCCTAGTGGCCGCACCCCTCCCTCCCATACCTTCCCTCTCTCCTTGACACCCCCGTGTGGCATAACTCGACGGCGCGGAAACTGACGCAGCCTCCACCACACCACCGACGGCCGCGCCCATAGGCCTTGATGACGCGTCCCGGAGGGCTTTGACACTATGGCTCCAGGATTGAGCGCGTTCCATCCATGACGCCGGGGCCGATGGATGCCGACGTGGCGAGTCTGGTCGCGTTGCTCATGCCCTTGGCGCCGGGGGCTCTTGCTCGGAGCGCTGCTCACCGTCGACGCTTCCAGGGACGTCTGATGCTGATGCTAAGGCGTGGGCTACTGGGGCGCCAATGAGTCCGATCCGCCATATTCTTCCTTCCTATGCTTTTGCCTTCCTCTTCCTCCCCCTACTTTTTCTACTTCTCATCGTTGACACCTCCACTCACCCACGCTCCTATAGATCTACCCCACCGCCATCGTCAGTCGCCTTTTGCCAGTCGCTCGACCACTTCGTCTATGCCATGGCCCGTGGTGCGTCTTCGGCATTATTCCTTGTTCTCCCAGCGCGCGCCACGCAGTATCCTTCATCCTCCGAGGGCTCGATGCCCTTCGAAGCGTGCTGTGTGGCCGGCACAAGTTGCGAGACCAGCGCTAGCGGGAGCCGCCGGCGCCTATTTCCAGCATGGGCGCTTATGGGATGCGTGCTCAGTGGTGGATGCGCGATACTCTCTGTGGGCCCGGCACACCAGCCTTAAGCTTCATGCGGGTGCGGTGTGGCGAGTGCGGGTCTTGCTATTTGGGCTCAAGAGTGCGATCCTACTCATAAATCTCGTATGGCGTTCTTTGCGCGCGCCTAGGGCCGGCCCGAGACCGCGTGTATGTAGGCGCGGGCGTATTTGGGGGTGGGGCGTGTATCGGTTTCGGTGTGCTTTGACACTTTCCTGACGTCGCGAGACGAGCCCAGCACCAAAACTTTTCCTGTCGCTCTATGCTGCTGGGTGCTTGCGGCGTGTGACCGCGTGCTGGTGGGAGTGCGTTACGCAGGGCAAGAGTTATAGTTCGGCTGAACTGATACGTTGCCTGTGGGTGCCTAGCACTCGGCGGAACAGTGCGACTGGTTCGCTTAAAATACGCGACGAAATGTGGTCCGCGGTTTCCTGATGCGTATTCTCGCTCGCGATGTATTGCGGGATGTGTATGGAGGACTTTGCGCGCTCGTGCGCCGCCGATGTGCGTGTTGCGGTGGTCATTTTAACTTTTATGCACCCCCTACCTAATCGATTCATCAAAATTGTTTTCATCACTTTCTATATTAATAACCTTCACTGCTAATAGAATTGACTCGAAGCCACTTAATAACGGTTGACATGAACAGATGAGTGGCGTGTACATGTGCCCCTTGATCTTCAACGTTCAACTGCGGCAGAGTTGGAATGACGGGGGAAAAAACAGGGAGTGTGAGCGCGATATACTACTGATAGATTGTGTATGATGTTTGTTGCACGCGGAGGCCTGAGTAGTGTGCGTGCATCGATTTCATTGTGTTCTGGCACCGGCACTGGCGCTGCTTTTCGTTGTATCGCGGGCTCAGGAACGGACCTCGTTTTGTCAGTGCATGCGCAGTGTGGTGGGCGGTTCCTTGATCTATCACTCGCAGTGTACATATTTCGGGATGCACGGCGCGGATGCCGATACGTGCGGAACGTTGTGCGCTCGCGACCGAGTCTTCTTTCCCGCGATGGCGTATGGCGGTAAGCGTTTTATGTACCCGGAATCCCTACCTGTTCGATTCATCAACAATTCATGTTTCATCACTTCGGGCGCTGTTTTGATCCTAACCTCGACTGCTAACAGAACCCAAATTGATCAAGAGCAGCCTAATAACGAACAAGGGTTGACATGAACAGATGAGTGGCGTGTACCCCTCGATCTTCAACCGTATAAGGATAAGACGGAGATAAAAACCCGGCTGCCAATGTGCCGAGAACTAGATTGACCGTGTGTCGCGAGATGTGAGCAATGATTTCAGATGACTTCCATGTCAGAATGCCAAGGAGTGCGAAGTCTCCCACAGCGGTTGAGATAAAGAACTGCCTGACTGAAATTATGGTGTCACAATTACAATTATGTCCCCTCAAGCCACGGTTACTCAAATTCGGTTGAGCAACGTTACAAGATGTTTGACGACTGCGGTGGAAACCCTGGAAATACTTTCTGACAGTTTTGGGACCCCATTCTTGGGGGCCATTTCTACCACAACGCAGTCACTCGTGAAATACATGGAGGTATGTTCCCCATGAATTTTTCTCCTTGCATAACTAAATCACGTTAGACCATCAAACAAAAGAAGGATGACTGTATTCAACTCACGGAGCAAACTCACGAGTTGCTCAATGCAATTATCAGTGTCCACGTCAAATCAAACACAGGTGGAGAACTGGCACCAACTGTGCTGAAGCACATTGGGAAATTCACTGAGTACTTGTCCTGAGTCTAGATGTTGCTGGTCATCCCGAGTAACCACTATTTAGGACACTCCATAAGATACATACGTTTGTTGAAGCTCAGCAAAATGGGAGCACATTCAAGAAGTTCTTCCGTCAGGGGGAATACAATATGCTGCTTCAGAATTGCAGGATGGGATTGCAACAGGAACTGGATTTTTTCCAGGTGAGTCCCTTCTTTACCATGCGAATGCATTGGAAGACCGACCAAATATAGGTTCACACCGTCGATCTCGTAACTGATGTTAAAGAGATGCAAGAACATGCCAAAAAAAGACACGAGGAGGTGCTTCAAATGATTGAAGCTCTCAATGAAACATCCGATTCAGATGGAACATCCTCTGTATGAAAACTCAACCACTTCTGTAAATTACTAATCTTTCATTCAGATAAGCAGGGTCTATACTGGCTCCCACAACAGGTATGCTTCTGCCATAGTCTTAGGTCAAATTACTGAGTAATTTAAAGCTCTAATTCTATCTCCATGCTACCATCGGAGCCGAAGATATTCTATGGCCGAGAATCCGAACTTCTGAACATCCTCAAACTCTTTAGCCAGCAAGAGCCAAGGATAGCAATTTTAGGTGCAGGTGGAATGGGAAAGACCAGTTTAGCAAGAGCTGTTTTGCACCATACATCAGTCATGGCCAAATATGGCCAGCACCGATATTTCGTGGCCTGTGATACTGCAGCAACCAAAATTGAACTCGCTGCAATCATTGGGGCCCATCTTGGATTGAAGCCAGGCAAAGACCTCACCCATGCAGTTGTCCAGCGCTTTTCTCGCAGCCCTCCATGTCTTCTGATTTTAGATAATCTTGAGACATTGTGGGAGCCAACTGAATTGCGAAACGAGATTGAAGCATTTCTGTCCTTGCTCACAGATGTAGAGCATCTAGCCTTGATGGTCAGAGCAGATCCTCTACTTTTACCTTCGACTAACATTATTATATCAGATTACCATGCGAGGAGCAGAACGACCAGCCCAAGTGCTATGGACTCGGCCCTTTGTGCTGCCTTTGAGGCCACTAGAGCAAAATGCTGCTAGGAAAATATTCATGGACATTGCAGATGATGGACACAATATAGAAGAGGTTGACAAAGTTCTCTCTCTGTCAAATAACATGCCACTTGCAATCAGTCTTCTTGCCAATGTGGCTGATTCTGAAGGCTGCACTGCAGTCCTCTCGAGATGGGAGGCAGAGAAAACATCAATGCTCTCAGAGGGATATGATAAAAGATCCAACTTGGATCTATCTATTTCACTCTCTTTGTCAAGTCCCAGAATTTCATCTCAACCTCAGGCACAGGATCTTTTGAGCCTGCTATCAATGCTTCCAGAGGGACTTTCAGATGTGGAGCTGCTCCAAAGCAAATTACCAATCAAAGATATTTGGAAGTGCAAAGCAGCTTTGACTCGTACCAGTTTGGCCTATGTCGATGAGCATAAACGACTCAAGGCTTTGATACCTATCAGGGAATACATGCACAAGACTCAGCCTCCTCAAAATCACATTATTCAGCCTCTTCTGAAACACTTTCAAGACCTTCTCGAGTTGTACATAACAGATTCTGCGAGTAGATCTCATCAAGCAGTTACTCGGATATTATCAAATTTCTCGAACATCCAGAATATCCTCAGCAATGGACTAAAGCCAGGTCATCCAGACCTAAGGGACAGCATTTACTGCACATGCGATCTAAATTCTCTCAGTCTGGACTGTAACCGGGAGATGATTTCACTGATCAGTGAGATCCCCAAGATATTTCCGAAACCCTGCGATCATCGACTGGAGGCTTACTATATCACGGAGTTGATTAATTCTTGGAAACGGCTTTCTGTTTCTGATCCAGGTACACTCATTACCCAAGCTCTCGAACATTTCAATCACTTTGATGACTCAGGTCTCAAATGTAGGTTGTGTGATCTTATCAATTTTTACCAACTCACACAGAATTTGCAGGTAAATTTTATGGAGTCCTAGCTTACTATTATGTGGACCATGAAGACCTTCCAGCAGCCATAAATATCTGTCAAACTGAACTCTCATTGGCAATTTCAATGCAGAACACCGGAAAACAGTGTCTTGCATTGTGTCGCCTTGCATGGTGCAAGTGGTACCTTGGTGACCACCGGGCTGCCCAAGGACATGCATATGAGTCCCAAAGACTTGCAAAGATTTCTTCAGATTTATTTATAGAGGCAAAGGCTTTGCATGTAGAGGCTGTCTGCTGGACATCTCTTGGAAATTACCAGCAAAGTATTTCCCTCTGCAACAGGGCAAAGGATCTTTCCAGTCTTTGTGGACTATCTGGTGGTGAACTGGACCACAGCATCATGATCCTTCAGGCAGAGGTCCACAGGTTAAAATCAGAATATGGACAGGCTCGCATTATCCATGCTCATATTCTCCAAAATGTTTGGCTGGATCAAGATCCTTACAAGCATGCAATTGCCTTGTTCAATTTTGCTCAAATTGATGGGCAAATTGATGCACCTCAAGATGTTGTACAGAGGAATCTTGACCGGGCAAGAGCAATCTTCAGTGATGTAGGAGATCTCAGAATGACCTCATTGTGTGATGTGGTCCAAGCAGAACTCTCTCTCAGGAAAGGAGATGTGGAGAGTGCAAAGACAATGTTTTGTAAAATTTTGAGAGAATCGCGAGGACAGGATTTCGATAAGGTGGCCAACTGTTTGGAGAGACTTGGTGATGTTAGCTGTTGGGGTGCGACCAACATGTCTAGCTGGACAACTGTGTTTCTAGCATACTCCCTCAAGTCAAAAGCACAGCTGGAAATCCATAAAGCACTGCAATTCCTTGGTGATGTGTTCCTTGCTCATGGGGATGAGGATACAGCAGTCAGCTTGTTCATTGTTGCTTTGGATGGATTCACATCCATGGATGTCCATCACAGTAAAGCTGAATGCATGCTCAGGCTTGGAGACATTCACAGGAAACATAGTGATCTGTTGAGAGCAGTAGAGCTTTGGCAGGCAGCTAAACCCCTGTTTGAATGGTCATCACAGGCCAAACAGGTTGATGAGATCAGTGAAAGGCTGGCTAATACAGGGAAATATGTGGTCTGATGATTATATAGGTGATATATGTATTTATGTTCGCAATACATTTGGTTTTGCCACTGTAATTCTTTTTGGTAATGGGCTCAGATTTGACCTCTAAAGATAAATAATGAGAATCTTTTTGGTCTTTGAACTGGGATCTGTGAGTAAAACTCTGAAGTGAAATCAAAGTCGACAAGCCAATTTGATAGCTAGTATTGTAGCTTTCTAACAAATTAGAGAGTCATTAACGCGCAGTTGAAAACCTACCCAGAGCTTTCAACTTGTAATACTCTGAGGTATTCCAATGTTGAGGATTTCATACAATTTATTGGACAATCATCCTTGGAACACTTACCATGACTATTGAGACTAGACAAGAAAACTTTAACACTATATACATGTTAACATAATGTAATCAGACTGTAAGTAGCCCAGATCCGTTCCAAAATGATTGTAAAGCACACAACAAAAGCATAATGCAACTCTAATTTTGGCCCTCCTCATCCAGATTAGCAGTTGAAAGTCTTCCGCAGATCTCTGCAGTGTGGTTCACTTGTGATGAACGTTCAAACAAAGGTCTAGCAGTTTTCCAAAGATCCACTGCCTTGAGCAGATCACCTTTCTGACTAATAATATCTCCAAGTCGGAGCATGCATTCTGCCCTGCTACCATGTACATCCATTTGAGTGAATCCCTCCAAGGCAACAGTAAAAAGGGTCAATGCTGTATCTGGATTACTCTCAGCCAGGAACATATCCCCAATAAACTGAAGAGATTTGTGGATTTCTAGTTTCTGCTTTGATTTGAGAGCATACACAAAAAATACTATTGTCCAGGCAGATGTTCTGTACGGTGCATTCCAATGATGGAGATTGCCAAGTCTCTCCAGACAGCATGTCACAACGTCGATATTCTTCCCCAAGACAATCCAAGACATTTTTTAAACAGCAGTCTTGCTGATAATGTTTCACCTTCTCTTAGATAAAGGTCTGCAAGCACAGTATCACAGGCTGTTATTAGCCGCAACTCTCCCATGGTAGTAAATATTGATTTTGCGGTGTCAATCTTTTTCTCTACATCATCTTTTGGTGTGCCGATTTTTAGATCAATTTCTGCAATGCTGATTAAAGCCACAGCATGAGTATATGGATTCTTCTCTGCCGAAATCTTCTCAAGAATCTCAGTGCATATACTGTGAGCTTCAACATACTCGGATTTCAACTTGTGAACATTTGTGAGACAGTTCACAACTGCACAGTCTAATGGGCCTCCAGACATTCCGCAGAGAGTTAAGAGAGACCTTGCTCTAGTATACAGACTGACACTGTGTTGATAGTTGCCCAGTATATCCCAGCACATTGCTTCCATTCGCATTGCTCTTGTTTCAATATATAAATTGGCAGAAACTTTGGCGAGCCTCTGTGATTCATGTGCATCCATTTGACCTCCAAGATAATCACCTAGGCGCCACTTGATCCATGCCATACTGTATAATATCTCTGACTGTTGGACAACATTCTTGGCTGAAATTGATGCAGCGAGTGCCTTATGATAGAAATTCATTGCTGAAACGACATCATTATCATGCTGCTGATATACCCTCCAATGCTGTTGTAAAAACCACCTATCAAATTTATTTAATTGTGTTAAACCGAAAATAATATCAGCAGAACTTACATTGGAGTTGTGCATCACTGAAATGATGAAAATGGTCGAGAACTTCTTCAACCAGCATTGTTGGATTGGGAATTTGATAATATCTCCAAGAATGAAATAACTCTGTAATGAAAGAAACCACAAGGCCATGATCATTAAGGGACGGTAGAATATTGAGAATCTGGGTCATCAGAGGTATCTTTCCGGCGCCAGTTAGCCGACTGAACTTGGCCAAATTACATGTACAGTGAATGATATTTGCTAGATCTGGGTGTTCCTGATTGATACTGTTTAGGAGTACATTCTGGATGTTGGCAAAATTTATGGAACTTTGGTCAACCCCTCCCAAAGTTCCGAGATATTCAATGCAAACTTCTAGTAACTGTTGAAAATATTTCAACAGGGTGGAAATCAGATTGAATGGAGTTGGGTGAAGTTTTTGTATATATTCTCTGATGGGTGCAAGAATTTTGGTCCTTTTCTGATCATCTGTGTAAGCAAGAGAAACCTGAATTAAAGCTGCTTTGTGACCAAGGACATCGTTGATTGGTAGGTTGCTTTGCAAGAGCTCTGTATCTGAAAATCCATCCGGCAGCACTGAAAAAACACCCAAGAGAGCTCGAGACTCTGGGAAGGAGGTTATCCGTGGGCTGGAGAGGGAAAGAGAAATAGATAAATCCAAATTTGATCTTTTGTCATGGCCTTCTGATATCATGGATGTTTTTTCCTGTTCCCAACGGTGTAAGACATTCAAGCAGCCCTCTGAGTCAGCCAAGTGAGCCAGAAGACTGATTGCCAGTGGCATGTTGCCTGTGAGGGAAAGTACTTTGTCGACCTCCTCTGTTCTTTGACTGTCATCTGCAATATCAATAAACATCTTTCGAGCTGCATCCAGAGGTAAAGGTTTCAAGGGTGGTAAGAACGGCCGAGTCCATCGGACTTTTCCTGGCCTTTCTGCTCCTCGCAAGGTAATCTAACATAATGTCAGCTAGAACATGAATCATACTGCCCTACTCACTATCAAGGCTAATCCTGGATATCTGTGAGAAGAGATAATAACTCTTCAATGTCATCACGAGGCTCCGTTGGTTCCCAGACTGTCTCCAAATTATCCAAAATCAAAAGACAAGGAGAATTGCTAGAAAAATAGCGGATAGCTGGTTGGGTGAGATCTTTGCCTGGTTTCAGGCTCAGATGGGCCCCGACAAGTGCCATAAGTTCCACTTTAGTTGATGCGGAGTCACAAGCCACAAAGAAACGATGTTGCCCATATCTTGCAGTGATTTGGGAGTGATGCAGAACAGCTCTTGCAAGGCTTGTCTTGCCCATTCCACCTGCTCCTAATATTGCAATCCTAGGTGTTTCACTGGCAAAAGCTTTGAGAATATCAGAGAGCTCTGAATCACGGCCATGGAATATCTGTGGCTCAGATGGCAGCATGGAAATTGATTTCGAGCTGGAATACAATAAGTGTAGTAGAAATATTTGAATACAAACCACTCGCCTGTTATATGCAGTGGAGAACACTTGGTTGGTCTATAGGAGGGTTATTCATTGTTCGACACCGGAATAGAGATTCCATACGGTGTCTGAACCCGTTGCATCTGACAAAGAATCGATCAATTCAAGTACTTCTTTATGTCTTGTCTGTGCGTATTGTCGCATCTCTGCAATATGAGTTGGAAGAATAATGCTCCCAACCTAGAAGATTTGTTTCATTTGATGGTCTGTCATAAGAAGTGCTTTACCTGAAATGCTTCAAGTGTTTGCTGCAATCCCGCATTGCAATCCCTCAACAAGATGCTCATTTCACCTTGACGGAAAAACTGCCTAATTCTACTTCTGTCCTGCTGTGCCTCGACAAAAGTATGGATCTTATGGAGTGTCCTACGCGACTGTAAGCAATCAATAATGATGAGAAGGAAGAACAAGAGAATCACTCCGCAAACTTTCCGATATTGTACAATGTGCTTGGCGCCAATTCGAGGGTGTCTGACTTGATGTGCAGGTCAATAATGGCATAGAGCAACTTGTGGATTTGTTCCAGCAATTGTGAGCAATCACTCTTGTTTCGTCGGACCGTCTACGACTCGGATATCAATGAGTCGGTCATCCCGAAAAATAGGAGATTTACCTCTATCGCCGTCAACATAGACCGGGTTGTGCATGTGATGGCCAACAAGAATGGCGTGTGGAGGTCGGCTGAAAACCTTTCCATTGTAGTTACCGCTGCAGTTAAACATTCCAAAATGTTGTCCAAGCGAATTTGGGTGATAGTGGGGCGGGGCATGTTCGTAGGATCGAAGCTGCATTGGAGTTGGTCGGTCCTTTATTTCAGGTGTCAGTGAGAGAGTTCGCACGCATTGGCTCATCTATCCCAACCGTGCTGATCGGCGACACTATAAGTAGACAGCAAACCAATTTGAGGACTCTGAGACCACCGTCCAAGATACGTCCACTGTGGACTCGCTCTTCGCACTGACCCTCTGCCTCATGCTCTGTGAGGCAATTTTCTTTGTCAACTTAGAGCATTACGATTAATAAAAGCTCGGGCCGTTGCCGCCGACTTTCTGCAGCCTATGGGCATCGCTGCATTTATCAGATAACAATAGCCCAGTCAGCTCTTAAGTGCCGGAGATCTCGTCTACGGCATTGCACATTTATGTCGCAAAAGCAGTGGCGGTGGCATACACAAACGCCTGGAGCTGCGACTCTCGTCCTGGATGGCAAAGATGCCGCCCAACGGCGCGAGTATTCCCGCATCCGCATGGCACCATCTTTGGTCACACTGCGACGATGTCGCACAGCGGCACACCGCGCCCAACGATATCAGCACATCTACGAAGCTCTTAACGCTAGAACGGGACAATAAGTGACACGCCACAAAGAAGATGCATGTACGTATACCGGGAACATTGAGAAGACTCAAGAACCGATGAAAGTGCATCCGACTTGGTCGTTTTCAGGATTTAAGCGCCCGAGACCTTGCGGAAAGTCAAGCGAATCTCGTACCGCTTGACAACTATTCAATTGGCAACGATTCCTGGGAGATGCATATCGTCGCCTCCACCAATCACCTGCGTGGCTCAACATTTCCACCACTTTTGGCCGTGAGTAGCAACTGCAGGACATGAGAGTGACAGCGGCGTAGGTTGCATATGCATCCACCGTAATGTCTATTATGGTTTCAAGTGAGCGCGGCTTTTCGGTAGCAAATGAGGTCGTTACTTAGTAAGTGGCGAGAAAGATGTAAACATGCCGGAAGATCGGCGAGGTAGGGCAATAAGACTCAGAATAGCAAGAGTGGGGTGATGAGGACGACGAGCAGCGGGACGAAGGAGCGCAGAGGCGAATGTATTACAAGCGCTGACGGTGGCGCACAAGCGTCAGCACGCACACAGAGCCGCATTGAGTAGCCTGACACGACCGACATTTGCGCCAAACCACGTCTCTCGCTTCACACCCCATACGACGGCGACCATGGGGCACACAAGGCGCCGCTCGACCTCCGCAGACGATAACCTCGTCGGCAAGCCCTCCCCCGCCGCCGATGCCCGATGCACCGCGACCTGACGCAAGGCCATGGAAGTGGAGATCAGCTCCCCCCATCGCAAACTCGTAGCCCGTCCACCATAGGGCCCCCGCTCCGCCCACCTGCCGAGGGCGCACGACCCAAACCTTGCCCTGCCACGGCAACCATCCCCCTCCACTCAAACGCAGCGCACCTGTACGCCCCGTGTCCTCGTCCCACAAGATCATCGCCCGGACCATCCAGCCGCAGCGCGCACCACATACGCGGTTATTCTACCCTGCATCAGCGACTACGGACGAACGGGTCGGTGTGCTGGGGAAGGCTTAACGGCGCGCCCGAAAGATGAGCGCCGCTCGACCAGAAACGTTATTGGCTCGCCCGGGCGCACATCGACCACCACCCACCGCCTACCCCATCCCCAATCTCGCGGACTCGCCGCCCTCAGCGTCGATATCCGCCAGAAAGACATTCGCGTCGCTCGTTCATCCATCCGTGCTGGGCACGTACATCGTCCTCGCCACATCGGGGCCTAACACACCCCGGCCCACCCTAGCCCAATCTCGCGGACTCGCCGCCTTCGACACCGCCGCCCGCCGTGTGCGTCTGTTCCGACGTCGATACCAGCATTTACCCCGCCACCACACAGTCAGCACCCTCCATCAACGCGCCCGGCGTCAGCGCACAGCGCCAACGACGCCTAGAATCATCGATATAGCACCAAGGGCGCATCCCACCCACGCATCTACCAGCGCCGCATCGTCCTCTCCTTTGCACGACACACGAGCCCGTCGCGCACAACCACCGTCTCGATGTCCACCAACGCCTTGCATCGTCCGTCTCCCCGCACGGCACACGAGCGCCCCGTCGCACACCCGACTCTCGATGGCCACCACGAACGCCTCGAGTCTCCCTCCCCCCTCCCACCGCGTGCCACTCGTGGACTGGAGCGACGCGTCCGTCCGAGCTGACTGCTACCCCCGGAGAGGCACGTAGCTCAGGTCGCCGTCCCGCAGGGGCCACTCCGCCACACCCGCAGCCACAGCGCTGCACCGCACCGTCCGTCTCCCCGCGCTGCACACGAGCGCCGATCGCACACCCGACCCTCGATCAGCCACCAACCCTCGAGGGCCACGAACGCCTCGACTCTCCTTCCCCCTCCCCTCCCGCCGCGCGCCGCAATTACCGAGCTGACTGCTATTTCAGGAGAGGCACACAGCTCAACGACACGAGCAGGCCGCCGTCCCGCAGACGCAGCCACGAAGAAAAGAGGGAGAGAACAAGACGGCGGGGAATAAGGCACCCCGCACCGTCCCGGGCGCATCGTCCCCTCCCGCGCGGCACACGAGCCACCGACTCGAGGTCCACGAACGCCTCGATTTTCCCTCCCCCCTCCCCTCCCGCCGCGCGCCGCCCGTGGATTGGGATGGCGCGTCCGTCCGAGCTGACTGCTACCCCGGAGAGGCACACAGCTCAGGTCGCCGTCCCGCAGGGGCTACTCCCCGGACCCACTCCTCGGACCCATGCCCGGCCGCATCCACACCATCCTCGCCCGCACCATCCCCTTCCCGCGCGGCACGCCACCGACTCGAGGTCCACGAACGCTTGGACTCTCCCGTCCGTGGGTTTTCACGCCGCCCCTCCCGCCGCGCGCCGCTCGTGGATTACGCGTCCCTTAAAGCTGACTATCCCCGGAGAGGCACGCAGCTCAACGACACGAGCAGACCGCCGTCCCGCAGAAGCCGTCCCAAAGAGAAGAGGGAGAGAGCGAAATAATAAGACGGCGGGGAATCAATCCATCACACCCCGCACCGTCCGGGCGCCGACACCTCCCTCGCCCGCATCGTCCCCTCCCCGCGCGGCACGCACCCCGCCGCACACGCACACGCACCCGCCGCGAAATGGAGTGGCGCGTCCGTCCGAGCTGACTACATACTGCCCCGGAGAAGCACCGTCCCGCCGAGGCCGCCACGAAGAGAAGAACGAAAGAGAAGAAGACGGCGGGGAATCACGCACCCCGGGCATCCATACCTCCGCGTCTTGGCCTGCTGTCGAGGAGGGATCGCGCTGCACTACGGAAAGGAGGAGGAATCAGTATGAGGTCGTCGGATTGAGGATCGGGATCGGATCAAGGGTAGAGCGGAGGGACGATGGAGGAGGAAGGGAAGGAGAGTGAGGCGAGAGGCGAGGGGTACGGGCAAGGGGTAAGCCGCAGCCGACGGTCACTCGCACACCAGATCGTACATACCCACGGTGACACAGAGCAGTAGGACGGGAACACGGGTGTATATCGGCTGGGAAAGCCGGGCGACAGTGTGCGCAGAGCAGAAGGAGGGAGTGGAGAATGGACAATATGTAAATTGGAGGATAACGAGGGCAACGATGAACAGCGAGGAGCCAGGGGCGTGGTAGGACAGAAGGACGGGGAGATGGAGGCACGGAGGAGGGAATATGTCCTGAGCAGGGATGAATATACTCACAGCTGTACGCAACGACTCGCATCAATAGCCTGTGGTCCTCCGCATCCATTCCTGCTCCCTCCGCCCAGGGGTCCTTCCATGCAGCGGCTTGAAGCAACGGCGGATCTCTTGAACTGGAAAGAAGTCAGAATGAGCTCAAGATCAAGGTGGATTGGGATGCGAGAGAGGGGAGAGAGGGCGTAAAAAACCAAGGGGAGGGCGGACCAGCAACGAAGCCGGGGACACAAATGCAGACAAAAAAGACGAGGACGAGGGGGTACAAGCGCACAAACTCACGGCTTCGCCCATCGGTCCGTCCTTCCATGCAGCAGCGTCGTCCAGGGGTATGTTCTTGGTGTGCTGTAAAGAAATCAGAGATCAGAACGCAGGACGCAGACGTCTAGAGCCGGGAGTACCCGCCCGCCTCGCTGCGCCCGTCGTTCTGTGCATGAAATGCAGGAGCTTCATCCAGCCCAGGCGGATATCTTGAGACTTGAGGCACGCTGGAAAGAAGTCAGATTAGCTCAAGATCAAGGACTCGTGAGAGAGAGAGGCGGGGTCAAGCGACGCAAAAACAAAGGGC